>CAUYPK010121870.1:0-40967 GCA_963574355.1 Loris lydekkerianus | reverse complement strand
CCGATGTCGAATAGGCGGGGTGACAGGGGGTTCCACAGCAAAAAAAAAAAAAAAAAAAATAAAATTATATATATATATATATATATATATATATATATATATACTTTGAAAATCTAGAATTATTAATAACTATTTTGAAATTCCAACTTTTTTCAGAAACTTTAACATTTAATAACTAAATTGATTTTTTAGGATAAACAATGACTTATCAGTTCAGCACATAAAATAAATAAATAAATTTTCACATAACCAGTAAAGTACCAAAATTAGCCATAAAATTATCTCTGAACCTGAAACCTCTGAAATATGTTTATATCATCCTAAAAATGACTATAAGTATTAGCCAAAAGTACTCGCAAGTCAACACAGGGTTTTTCCAGTCTTAACACAAAACGGGCCTTGAGATTTCTGGGGTAGAACAAACATAATATTGATCCAAATTTTAAACAGTACAAATCTTGTTAAAAGCAAAATTCTCTATTTCCAATTTGTTTTTCCCTGGAAGAGGACAAACAAAGCTACTCATCGTATGAGCAAGGAATTACAACAAAATGACAATTTTACTTTCTTGATGTTTAAAATTAGATTTCTTTCCTGTTAGAAACACAAAATAAATATTTATATAGGGACTACCCTTATGCACAGCAACTTGTAGGAGTGGCAGGAATGACTGTACTGCCTTCAACCACACTGGTAAAAAATATTTACATAACCGTGAGCTTCAAGGGAATTTTTTTTTTTTTTGTAGAGGCAGTCTCACTGTACCACCCTCGGGTAGAGTGCCATGACGTCACAGGGCTCACAGCAACCTCTACCTCTTGGGCTTATGCAATTCTCTTGCCTCAGCCTCCCAAGCAGCAAGGAAAATCTTTTAATACTTAGTTATTTCATAAGTGCAGAGGGCTCAACATAACCAAATGTTCTAACCTATCCTCATAGTACATCATTTCAACACTACCAATATTGTTCAAACTAAACCAAATTAACAACAAAAATACCTATATTCCCTTTAAGAAGTAACTTGTTAATTGTTCCAAGAATAACTTCTACAGCATTGCATCTCTGTCTTACTTAAGCACTTAACCTCTCACCTAACATTACTCATTTCTGTATATGTTGTTGTTCTACACATGTAAAGAGAAAAGCTGTCATTTTTATCGAAATGTCAATGTGCCTTGTACTTTGTTGAATGTGAGAGTGAAATTTTAATAACTCAGTATGTTGCAATGGAAAGCAATTCCATAGCAACTTTTAACCTTTCCAGGCCATCAACCACTCTGAGATTGAGAACCTCTTGAAAGCTATGGACCTTATCCCAGGAAACAGCATATATACAATTTTGAATATAATCCTGGAGATCTCCTAAAGCCCTCAAGAGGGCCAAGGACCCCAGTTAACAAGTGTTGGCATGAAATTTCTTCAATTGCACTGAACAGGGCTAAAAAGAGGGCACTGAAGTTCAAGTTTCTATTAGACAAGTTAGGCTACTCCCACGCTACAGCAAAAAGGTAAGAACCAGACATCTACTAACCTCTAATCACAACAAGAAAACTAGCCAATCAAAACAAACCAACCAACCAAAAATTCTCTGCAGGAAAGTGATTGGCCTATTATCCACTTCCTTGACCCCCCCCAAGTGAAGCCTGTGAAATTGAACTGTGTTCTCTGCTCTGAGTACCATCTACAAGTCCTGTCCAGATACACAGATCTCCCAACAAAATAAGTACCTCACTCTGAACGATAAATGGACAATTAAGGAATACTACATATTTGATGAAAATTTGCCACATAAGAGATATAAAGTAAAAGAAAAAAGATCTTGAAAGAAAGAGAAATTCAGATAACAGAGTAAGGAGAGAGGGAATACATCTTCTCCACCAGCAATAAAACTTCCAGTAAGAGCAGGACGTAGTGGCTCATGCCTGTAATCCTAGCACTCTGGGAGGCCAAAGTGGGACGATCACTTGAGAACAATAGCCCAAGACTAGCATGGACAATGCAGTAAGGCTTTGTTTCTACAAAAAATTAAAAAGTTAGCCAGGTGTGGTGGCACTTGACCATAGACTTAGGTACGGGGGAGGCTGAGATGGAAGGATTTCTTGAGCCCAGGAGTTCAAGGATTCAGTGAGCTATGATCAGGCCATTGTACTCCAGTCTGGGCAACAGAGCAAGACTCCATCTTTAAATAAAGATAAAGATAAATAAAAAGAATGACGAGCTGGTATATGCTACAATACAGATGAACTATGAAAACATTATGCTCAGTAAAAGAAGCCAGACATGAAAAGCAATACACTGTATGATTTCATTCATATTAAAGGTCCAGAACAGGCATACAGAAAGACAGGAAGTGATACCCGTGGCTGGCTAGAAGTGGTAGGGAGGGAGAGAGGGACTACTAAAGGACGGGGCTTCCACGGGAGGTAATGAAACATCCTATCATTTCATTGTGATGATGGTTGCACAGCTCTGCCAATATACCAAAACCACTGAATTGCACATGTAAATGCGTGAATTTTATTCTAGTGAATTACATCTCCCTTTTTTTTTTTTTTTTGAGACAGAGTCTATGTTGCCCCCAGTAGAGTGCCTGTAGTGTCTAGAGTGCCATGGCATCACAGCTCACAGCAACCTCAAACTCTTGGGCGCAAGCAATTCTCTTGTCTCAGCCTCCCAAGTAGCTGGGACTACAGGCACCTGCCATAACGCCTGGCTGTTTGTAGCTGTCACTGTTGTTTGGCAGGCCTGGGCTGGATTCAAACATGCCAGCTCTGGTGTATGTGGCTGGCACCCTACCCACTGAGTACAGGCACCGAGCTGCATGAATTACATTTCAATAAAACTTTTTTCAAAAAGGCTCTAACACTCAGAAGATCTTACAGTAATCAGAGTTTCAGAAAGAAAAGAAAACATTTTATATATAATATATATATATATATACATATACATATAATCATATACAGGTATATAGTAAGTCAAGGAATTTATGACAAAACAAAAATTAGTCTTCACATTTGACACCCCAGAAGACTCACAACCTAGAGTGAAAAGACCCAAACTTAGACTCAACAGTTTAATTTTCACAATGGCAAAGATAATGAGATAATAAGTTTCCAGTGAGAATAAATAAATAACAAAATCATCTAGAAAGAATAAGAAACAGACTGGCATCAGCCATTACACCAGCAATTTAGAATGCTAGTACGTAATAGAAAAATGTCTTCAAAGTTCTGAGGGAAAAGAATGTAAATGGAATTCTAAATTCAGGTAAATTATCAATCAGCAAGAATAGAAAAACTTTCTAGATGAACAGGACCCAGAAAGTTTACTTCCCAGTCTTCCTTAAGAAGTTACTTGAGGGCACATTACAACAAAATGAGGGAATAAATTTTAAAAAGAACAAGATACAAAATCCAAGAAACAGGGGAACCAACTCAGGAATGTAATAATGGCAAGTCACAATATGACAGCTTACATCACACCCAGACTGTAATCAGTTAAGTCTGGAAACATTAAGACAGAAGGCTCCATTTGAAAAGAAAAAATAGATTAAGAACTTAAAACAATACAAGGTGTTAATGACAGATGATGAAAGATAAAGATGGTCAGAAACTCAAGAAAACTTCATTTGAGAAGGAAATGCAGGCTTGGCACCCGCAGCACACTAGTTACAGCCACATACACTGAGACTGGCAGGTTCAAAACTAGCCCGGGCCTGCTAAACAACAACAAACTCAACAAAAAACAGCTGGGCATTGTGGTGGGTGCCTGTAGTCCCAGCTACTTGGGAGGCTGAGGCCAGAGAATCGCTTAAGCCCAAGAGTTTGAGGTTGCTGTGAGCTGTGACTCCATAGCACTCTACCAAGGGCGACATAGTAAGACTGTCTCCAAAAAAAAAAGGCCAGGCGCAGTGGCTCACACCTGGAATCCTAGCACTGTGGGAGGCCAAGGCGGGTGGATTGCCTGAGCTCACAGGTTTGAGACCAGCCTGAGCAAGAGTGAGATCCCATCTCTAAAAATAACAGGGCACTGTGGCAGGCACCTGTAGTCCCAGCTACCCAGGAGGCTGAGACAAGAGAATCCCTTGAGTCCAAGAGTTATGAGCTCAGGGCACTCTACTGAGGCTGACAAGTAAGACTCTGTTTAAAAAAAAAAAAAGCAAGAAAAAGAAAGGAAATGCAATCATAGTATCTTATCTATGTGACTACACAGTCAACAATAATTATAATACGAACAAGGTTTACAGATTGTCAATTTTAGAATACATCTGCAAATAAATCATGGAAGATTTAATAGTTACAAAACAGAGAAATAAGGTTACTAATTACTAATAAAGTGCTTACCTGCCAGGCACTGTTCTAAAGTAACTACATAAGAGAGGCATGGTTATTATCTCTATCTTATAGATGGGGAAACAGAGGCATTGAGAGATTAACTAACTTGTCCAAGTCATACAGCTAATAGTGGCAGAAGTGGATTCAATTCAAATAGTCTGGTTCCAACACAGTTCATGCTTTTAACCAGTACACTATGCTGCCTTTCAGAATATAAATATTATCAATCTTGACAATATAAAAGTGAAAGTACAGGTACACCCTGTTCCCCCCAGATTTTGATGCAGCCCACAGAAGTCATGCCAAAAGTAGAAAATTCTGAGGACAGTATTCACAAATGCAAGGAAAACCGGTTGCTTTCTCTGATGTTAAGTGTGGTAATCAACAGTAGACTCACTTGATACCCCAAGACTAACTAGAGCCCTAATAAACTGCCCTTTTTAAGTTCCCTAAATAAATGCACTATTCTTTTTTTTTTTAGACAAAAGCTTCACTTTATCAGCCCTGGTAAGTGCCATAGTGTCATAGCTCACGGCAACCTCAAACTCTTGGCCTCAAGCAATTATCTTGCCTCAGCCTCCCAAGAAGCTGGGAGTACAGGCTCCCACCACAACACAAGGCTATTTTTAGAGATGAGGTCTCACTCTTGCTCAGGCTGGTCTTGAACCTGTGAGCTCAGGAGATCCACCCACCTCCGTCTCTCAAGTGCTGGGATTGATTCCAGGTGTGAGCCACCACAACCAGCAGAAATGCACTGTTCTTAGAATTTAATAATACTGTCTTGTTGACAAAAAGAGAAAATAAAAGTTAAAAGGAAAGAATGGGGCTATTCAGAGTTTCTCTTATTCAGGAATCAAGGGATAGTTCTATCAACTAGAGAACTAGTTGACAGAACAGAAAAGGAAAGCTTAAATATGTATATTGAAGAAACTGAAAAGGTAATCAACAGTGATAAAACTGTGGCAGGTAGAGGTGGGGGAGGAGAAGATCCTAAGTGAGCTATGACCTTATCTATTATAGCAGAAAGGCAAATTCTGATATATGTTACCTAAAATTGATAAATCAGGGGTGGACATGGTGGCTCACGCCTGTAGTCCTGGCACATGGGAGGCCGAGACAGGTGGATTGCCCTGAACTCATAGGTTCACGACCAGCCTGATCCAAAGCGAGGCCTGATCTCTAAAAAATAGCGAGGTGTTGTGGCAGGTGCCTGTAGTCCCTGCTGCTTGGGAGGCTGAGGCAAGAGGATCACTTAAACCCAAGAGTTTGAGATTGCAGTGATTCAAGACACCATGGCAATCTACCAAGGGTGAGCAAGTTAGACTCTGTCTCAAAAAAAAAAAAAAAAAAAAATTGATAATTCAAAAAATAGTAGTATAAGCATATTAGTTACATGGCTAAAAATTACTAAAAGAAGTAAAAACAGAAGCAGTTAATGGATTAGAAGTGGTTCTGCCAGGGTAACAGAAAAGAGTAGGGAGAATTAGGTCAAGGGATTAATTTTTTCACTATATCTCCTTCCAAGAATTTAACAATTTATTACTCTGATTACAAACACAATATCTGACAGGTAACAGTTGTTTCATTGTTTAAAACTACATATAAGTAACACCTGTGCGTGGTGGCTCACACTTATAACCACAGCACTTTAGGAGGCTGAGGTTGGGAGGACTGCTTGAGGACAAGAGTTCAATATTGGGCAATAGTGAGACTCCATCTCTATGACAAATAACACCCCCCAAAACTGCATGTTACTAGAAGTAAACTTTGAGATCACCTAGCTAGCCATTTCATCTCACAGTTAAGGTGTGGCAGGCTGTATTTTGCACAAATATCTACACTATCATACCCCTCTCCTGACATGACATTGTTATTCCTCCACTTAGAGGAAGGGCCTGTTTCCTCCACTTAAATCAGGTGGAGCTGCTAAGGAGGTCACACAAAGGGATTAGAGAGACAGATACACACACACACACACACACACACACACACACACACACACACACACGGAGTGAAAGGGAGAGGAGAGGAAAGGAAGGTCACAGACAGGAGGAAGGGCCAAAAAGAGGTGCTGGGGAGGTAGACTGGAACAATCTGCCTAGCCCAGGTATTAGGCCTTATCAGTGAGCCTCCAGATTTTCGATGTTCAATACAGTAGCTCCTAGTCACACATAACTGTTTAAACTTAATATTGGATAAAATTTTTAAATCAAATTTCCAATCATACTAGTGACATTTCAAGTGCTCAATAACCATGTGTGGCTTCTATTGTATTGGACAGGGCATATGGAGACCTTTTCCACCATCATAGAACATCACTGTCATGTTTTTTCAGTAATTCTAGCCACCAGCCTTCTAGCCACCCCAGCCGATGTTGTGTGAAATAGAGATGAGCTAATCCACTGAGCCCTGCTCAGTTCAAATTCATGAGCAAAATAAATGTTGTTTCCAACCGCTAATTTTGGGGGTGGTTAGTTCACAGCTATAATAAGAGAAGCTAACAGAAACTAAACCTCAGAATGTGAAGTCATCTGCTAGAGTTCTGGAGTCCACAAAACCAGGTAAATGAAAGAACTAATCACATTTCACTTTAACGTCCAGTACGTGTTTGTGAATAAATCAACAAGAAAAGGCCTCAATATTTGAGTCCTCAATATTTTTAACCCCATGTATTCCACCACTATGCACAGAAAGGTTGTATTTACTCCAGAAAAAAGTTTGATGTTTTTCCTGTCTCTGAAAGGACAACAGAAATCTCAGAAATGTTGACTCGTGTGAATTAGTGACCAAAAAACCAAGTCCTCACTTATTTCGTTTACTGGAATCACCACCCGAGATGATGAAGCTCTGTTTGCCTTTCCAGTTTTTATACTTAACATGGTATTCTTTCCTTTTGAAGTATTTTGTAATTCTTAAAATTTTTTCAATTAAAAAGTCAAACACACAAAAAACACAAAAACCTTTGGGAATGTTTACCAACATAAACAAAAGCTTTCACTTTTAAATACTTCCTTACAAAACAAGGTATTTTAAATAAAGTATAATTTTTAATAATTTGAACTAATGAAAGTTACAGTATTAACTGTATGAAATATTTTGGTACTTAGAAGAATTTCCATATAAACATGAAGATAACAAATGTTATGAGCGAGGTGGCAGCTGTGGGTCAGTGGGGAGGGTGCCAGCCCCAGATATGGAGGGTGGTGGGTTTGAACCCAGCCCCAGCCAGCTAAAACAGTAGTGGCAACTGCAACAAAAACTAGCCAGGCCTTGTGGTGGGCACCTGTACTCCCAGCTACTGGGGAGGCTAAGGCAAGAGAATCGCTTAAGCCTAAGAGTTGGAGGCTGCTGTGAGCTGTGACACCACAGCACTCTACCACAGCACCTTGAGGGTGACAAGGTGAGATTCTGTCTCAAAAAAAAAAAAAAAGAAAAAAAAAAAGTTATGAGAATTTATTTTTAATAATAATGAAGCTATACTGAAACAACCTGGGTGGTGGTACAGATTCTCTATAGAATATTCTCTATATTCACCTAAATTTATAGATGAAAAAATTTCCAGCCGCCCAACCTTAAGGAGATAGTCCATAGCAAAATTTCCATGTGTAAAATTAGATAACTAAAGAATTACTGTTAATTTTTTAAATTGTGATATTGGTCTAATAGCTGTATTTTAAAGACTTCTTTTATCTTTTAAAGACCAAAATTATGGAGAAAATAGTATCAGAGATTTGCTTGAAATTATAACAGAGCTGAGGGTGGATGGTGTAGGGAAGTACAGCAGAGACAAGGGTAGCCACAGGGTAGTGATTGCGTAACTGGCCATGGGTGGTTCACTACACTCTTCTCTGTTCATACTTACATATGTCATTATAGCAAAAACAAAAATTTTTTTTAAACCAACAAATTTTTCTAGTTAAGATGTTTTTTGAAATGCAAAGCAAGGGTTATCAGAGTATGAAATGGGGGCAACTAGAATTTCACCCATGAATGAGAAGGACCAAAATGTCAGAAATAAGCACAAAATGCCTCTGATCTATAAAAATAATTATCCCTCTGGTACATACACAATTACTCTCAAGTGAGGATTACAGCTGAGTTAGCTCACTCAAACTTTATGTAGAGGGCCAAGTGCTGAGCCCATAGCCAACAAGGAGGCTAATAAGGACAGACACACAAAAGGCAAAAGGTTGATGAGGGCCTACTAGAATGGGGAAAGAGAGAACAGCTATATAAGACATACAGTTTACCTGTAATCATCATAACTTTCTGGAAAGTGACTTCCAGTATGTTCAGTGGAAAGGCCATGAGCTTTGGAGTCAGACAGAGACCAACTTCCATAGCCAGTTACTAATTATATGAACTTAGCCATGTTACTTAACCTCACTTTCCTTCTCAGAAAAATAAGAGTGGTAGCTACACATTAAGAAGCTTGCCTTGATGACTAAGTGATAAATTTTCAAGTATCTTGGAAGCAGATTCTCCAATCCTAGCCAACAACTTGCCTGTAACTTTATTAAAGACCCTGAGCCAGAACCACTCAACTAAACTGCCCCCTCAGAAACTAAGACAGTACATGTTTATTGCATTGAGTTGCTACATACTGTGGTAATTTGTTACACATCGACTGATAACTAATATATTTAGGGTACAACTTGAGTTCTTGAGCCTCTTGCTATGTTAAATAGATTGTACAAGGGAACTTTTTACTTCATCTGAATAGAGTACTCATCATTTGTAATGGCATAAAGCAGGACATTACACTGGCTACTGAACTTTAATCTGAAATTCCTCATATGTGAGAGAACTATGCAGGTAAAAACCCAGACACATATTTCATGATCCACTGCCTCAAGCCTTATACTGCATCATATACACACTCTACCTCTGTATATACGCACCATATGCGGGCTCTATAACACATCTTAGTATTAACAGAGGTACTGTTAGTCCTACCTGAATGAGGCATTTGCTCACATCACTAGCACAGAGTGCTTTGTTACAGCTCAGTGACGCAGGGAGCCAGGTCAGGAACATCAGGATGACTAGAGCAAGCACAACAACATAGTGTGACTTCATGTTTCTTCAAAAGACACAATTAGTAACTCCCAGGAAGCTAAACAAACAAAAAGAAAAGAAAAAGAACATGACCTTAATTCAAAGCCAAGTGGTAGGGCAAAAACAAATGTAACAATAAAAAACAAAACACAACCCAAGACTCACTGTTTGTATCAAAAGATTTCAGAGTGATCATTCGAATGATCCATCTTTCATTCTCAATGAAAAATTACCTAAATATTAAAAAATAATTGTATATAATGTCTTCATAGCCATCTTTAAGGACCTAGAATACTAAAATTCCTCAGACTACCCAGAAATAGTGACTGTGAAAGTTTAAAGTGCATATAGTTAACCCCTTAGAAACCTGAGAACTGCACTGCAATTATTCAGCTGTAGTTTAGAGCAGTGGTTCTCAATCTTCCTAATGCCGTGACCCTTTAGTACAGTTCCTGTGGGTCTTGACAATTGCTGGTTTAGAGCCAATTATAAAACTTTAAACCCATATAAAAACTGTTAATATTGTATTACCATTTAAAAACATTTAACAAAAAAATTTTTTTAACAGAGTCTCACTTTGTTGCCCTCAATAGAGTGCTGTGACATCACAACTCATAGCAACCTCCAGCTCTTGGGCCTAGATGATTCTCTTGTCTCAACCTCCTGAGTAGCTGGGACTACAGGCGCTCGCTATTCTTTTGTTGCGCTTTGGCCAGGGCTGGGTTCGAATCCGCCACCCTCGGGATATGGGGCCAGTGCCCTACTCACTGAGCTACAGGCACCACCCAACATTTTAATTCTTAGAATCAAAACAAGTGTTTACATGGAAATTATTCCAGTTATTATTTAGCCACACTAAAACAGCTCAAAGAAAGGAGTCCACGGAATCACTCTTTAAATAACTGAACAAATAAAAAAGGAGATGGTAAATTATTAATTGCATTAAAAACTCTAGGTAATTTATTAAAGTATGAAGATACCCTTTTAATTCTATTAGTACCACATATTTTTATAAGTTATTAAGAACATATTACAGTTCAAAAAGGAAAAGAAAAAAAAAAGCCAGCACAAATTCTCTACAAGGGTTAAAAAGCAAACATGGTTATACACTCTAAAAAAGAGAAGATACAATTTCATGGAGTTAAAATACTCCCTGCCCAAATATAATGAATTAAAATAAATGACGACTAATGTAAGTAGGACAAGCGGTGGGTTTACAGGGCCTTTATGATCCCTCTAAACTTTCGTTCTAAGTATTACTAAATACAACCAAGAAAAAGCAGTAAGGAGGTGAAAAGAATGAAGGGGTTTGTATCCAGTGTGACTAAATTTTGAAAGAGAAAAAGCCCTGATGATGGTTACTGAGGCCCACAAAACATTCCCTAGAGACCGTTAGCAAGCCAATTTTCTAATTGGACACCACATACCAAGTTGGATGATTTCTGCAGCCACCAGTGCATATTTGTGGAGGCCGCATTTGAAAACTATCCTACCACTAAAACTGGGGTTCCCCGTCTCCCTCGCCCCCCGTTACGCTTGTCTTTTGAAGCGTTTAACAAATTCATGAATTTGACTTTACTCCTAAAATCTTGCTGGAAAAAACATTCAAGTAACTAAAGCCATGTACAAATCAGGGTTGCTTGTTTTTTTCCGAAGGAATGAGGCACAACGCACCAAAACTGCTCTTCAAACACGGTGACCACGGGGGCGACCTGTGCTCCTCGGGGAGAAGCGGTGACAGGAACCAGGGCAGAGCAAGCTTTGTGCGGGTGACCCGGAGCCCCGAGCGCACCGGCCGCCCAGCGACGCCGGCGTGGACCGGGCCTGGGGCCGGGCGCCCGGCCACTCTCCCCGAGGGCCCCAGAGACGCGAGCCGCAGACAATGAGGGCCGAACCGAGGGCCGGCACCAGCCACTGGACCGAGGGGACCGCGGAGATGCCCGGCCTGCGCGCCCGCCGCAGCCCCGCTCTGTCCTCCGCGCAGTCGGGCCCAGGCTTCCCCCGCCCCCGCGGAACCCGGCCACCAGAGGCCCGAGCTCGGCGCCCGGCCCTCCGGGGCTGCAGCCCCTTCCCCCGGCCGCCCCGGCTCACCGTGGGCCACAGTGCCGCCTGCCCCTCGTCCCCCGGCGGGTCGGGCGAGCCCGGGGCGCGCCGCGGCGGCTGTGCGAGAGGCCAGGCCGCGCCTCCGGCCGTCCCTCCGCGAGGCGCCCGGGAGCCTGGAGAACCTTAAAGAGACAGCGCCGCCGGACGCCCTCCTCCAGGGTCCCGGCGCCGGGCTCCCCGCCTTTCCTCCGCCCCGGCTTCGGCCTAGCCGCCAGCTCCCGCCAAGAGGCGTCTCTCACCCGCCGGCGCCCCTGTCAGCGCGCAAGCCGCCGCTCGGCCACGCCCCCGCGCTGAGCACGCCCCCGCTCGGCCACGCCCACGCACGCGCTGAGCACGCCCACGGGACCCTGCGCCCGCCCGCAGGCCCCGCCCCCACGGCAACCCGGCGCGCATCCCAGGCCTCGCCCCAACAATGACCGCCCGCTGGTCCGCAAGCTCGCGCGCCTACCCGCTCCCCGGAGCGATTTCCGCTCCTGCGGTTCCTTGGACAGCCAAGTTCAGACTCCAGCAGACCCGCCTACCAGATGCGTCCTCTGGGTCCCTCCGTCGCAGGTTAACAACAGCTCCTAAGTGTTCAAGACTAGTCATGCGCTAGTCGCTGAGCTGAGGAGGTGCGGTGCAGTATTAATAAAAATTGGCTCTTGGATCCCCGCAGCACCCCTGTGGAGGAGCGGTTATTGGCCAGGTTCTCGGGGTGCAAGACTGAGGCACAGGGTCGTCAGTAGCCTAGCAGGTTAACCGAGGAAAGCGGCCCTAATTAGAACCCTTGTTATTGGACGTCAGGGGCAGTTTTCTGGGATCGACCTGAGACCTACTGAATAAGGATCTCCAAGGGTAGAGCCTTCCGAACTTGTTCAGTAATTCATTAAAACGTCCTAAGCCTTTGTTGAGTGCCTGGCCCTGTTAGCATTGGAAATGGAGAGGAGGGCGTGCCGCAGACCCGGACAGACCAGTGGCTACACGGCACCGAAGCCGAAGTGGGAGGGGACTGCAGCATGTGGTAGCGTGTCCTGCCCAGGCGCACATTTTAGTCTATAATTTAGAAAATTGGGGTTCATCCTGCAAATAGCGTGTGGGAAAGAACCAAGCGCAAGTCTTGGTTTTCTTCACCTACATGCTAACAATTAGATTTGTTTTTTAAACAAGAGTCCAGGCTGACTAAGTTGGAGCCCACTGGAAGATAGTCCACAGGGCACTTTCTCCGTGGACGCGAGGACTTAGTGTCAGACCCAGAGACAGGTCAGATAAGACCATTCCCCTGCCATTGTCGATTGGAAGGAAACAAATAGTGGAAATAGCTGATTGGCTAAGTGGTGGATTTCATTATTAATGTTAGTCCATTCTGTACAATAAATAAGTATAGGTTTTAAAAATCATCCTTGGGGGTTGGCGCCTGTAGCTCAGAGGCTAGGGCTTGAGCTACGTACACCGTGGAGTTGGCCCGTTCGAATCCAGCCCAGGCCTGCCAAATAACAATGACAACTACAATCAAAAAAGAAAACAAAATACCCGGGTTTTGTGGCGGGCGCCTGTAGTCCCAGCTACTTGGGAGGCTCAGGCAAGAGAATCGCTTAAGCCCAAGAGCTGGAGGTTGCTGTGAGCTGTGACGGCACAGCACTCTACCAGGGGTGACAAAGTGAGACTGTCTCAAAAAACAAAACAAACAAAATCATCCTTGGAAATTATAAAGAAGTAAAGGTGTACACCAATTTAACTTTCAAGGTCTTATTCTTGGTATTAATGATTAAATGAATTCGGAAACTCCATACCAATTAACTCAGCCACAAAAAAATGGTATCATAGATCAGAGGTTCTGTAACTTTTTGGTATCAGGATCCTTTTACACTCTTGAAAATTATGGAGGGTTCTAAAGAGGTTTTGTTTAGGTGCGCTACATCTACCAATACTTTTGAAATTAAAATTGAGAATTTTTTAAATGTTCATTTATTTTAATGTCAAAATTAATAGAAGGCGGTTCTATTTATATATCTGCTTCTGTATGTTGCAATATCATACTACCTACCCTCTAGGACATTTTACTGTAGATTTGTGAGAGAAAGAGGGTAAAAAAGGCAAATCATGTCTTAAAATTAAAATAATTTTGGATATCCTAAATATAATGTTGACTCCTCCCAGAAGCCCCCAGATCAGACTTTGAGAATTGATGTTGCAGATGAAGGTTGTTAACGTGGAAAATATTCATGGTACATACAAATTTTAAAGTACTGCATATATTTTTAGAATGATTAATTTTTTTAATTGTGCATGCAGTTATTTTAAGAGGTCTAGAAAGGTAAACCTGGTGTTAGCAGCAGTTATCTCAGTGAGATGGAGTGTGGTTTATTGTTAATGATGTTTCTTCTTTTTACTCGTCTGCATTTTCTGATGTCTTTGCTTGTATTACTTTGATAATAAGAAAAAAAAAATACAGTTATTTTTTATTTAAATTAAAGATCCTCTTTAACAGGTCCAAAAAGGTTAAGTGGAGGCTGAGTCCTCAGTGGGATAACAAGCAGTGTTAGACCCAGAGTTGGCCTTTTGAGAATCTGGGGTCAGTGCAGGGGCTATTTTAATTTATCAGAAGCCTTTACGGGATAACTTGCAGAGCCATAGAACTTCTTTTTGTTTTGTTTTGTTTGAGAGAGAGAGAGTCTAACATTGTCACCCCCAGTGGAGTGCTGTCGTGTCACAGCTCACAGCAACCTCAAACTCTTGGGCTTAAGTGATTCTCTTGCCTCAGCCTCCCAAGTAGCTGAGACTACAGGCACCCCACCCCACCCCAATACCCTGCTATTTATTTGTTGCAGTTGTTGTTGTTTAGCAGGCCCAGTCTGGGTTTGAACCCGCCAGCTTCAGTGTAAGTGGCCAGCACCCTAACCACTGAGCATGGGCGCTGAGCCAGCCACAGAACTTCTTAGTAGGGTCTGACGAAAAGGCCAAATGTGTGGCACAGCATCATAGCTCAGCGGCTAGGGCAACAGTCACATACACTGGAGCTGGCAGGTTCAAATCCATCCCCGGCCTGCCAAACAACAATGATAACTACAACCAAAAAAGAAAAAAGAAAATAGCCAGGCATTGTGGTGAGTGCCTGTGGTCCCAGCTACCTGACAGGCTCAGGCAAGTGAATCACTTAAGCCCAAGAGCTGGAGCTGTGATGCCACAGCACTCTATCCAGGGCTTGAAACTTTGTCTCAATAAAGAAAGAAAAAGAAAGAAAGAAAAAGAAAAGGCCAAATGTGCCCATCCACCTTATGTAACTTCAATCAGATGCAGATGGTGACTCTCAGCCAGCGGCAGCAAGGTGGTAGCATCAGTTTCCTGATGGTGCTGTAGCAAATTATCACACGTTTAGTGCCGTAAATAAAGCATAAATGTTTTACCTTACAGTTCTGGAGGCCAGAAGTCCTGAAATCAGGGTGTAGTTTGGGCTGTTTCTTCCTGGAGGCCTAGGGGAAGAATCTGTCTAGCCCTTCTGGTTTCTACAGGCCATCTGCAGTCCCCGACTGTGGCCCCTCCCTTTATCTCAAGGCTAGCAGCTTTAGCATTTTCTGTATTTTTATTTTTATTTCAGATTAATATGAAGGTACAAATGATTAGGTTACATTGTTTGCATTTCTAAGGTGAGGTTCAAGTTGTAGTTGAGCCCTTCACTATGCTGTATGCCCTCACATTGTGCCCAGTAGGGGGAAATTTACCAATCCTCCTCCCTCCTCCCCTTTACCTGTTTCCCTCCTAACCCCTCTCCTCCATTTGAATTTAGTTGTGTTTTTCTCTTCTATGGGTATGTAGTTGTTTTTTAGCATTTTCAGATCACGACTTGTCCTCATCCTTTTTCTGGCCTTTTGTCTCAACTTTTCTATCTGTAAACTAAAAATAAAATTCTAAGCCTACAACCCACGGAATGGCCCCCTTTTGATGAAGACCCCAGCAAAACCTGAGAAACTGAGTTCCCAGCCATGGAGAGGTTAGACCCATCTCGTTATGCCTTCTCCCTTTTGTGGTTTGTTTAAACACAACAACTGACCAGTATTAATGTTAAAATAGAGATTATAAGACTGACAGAAGGGACTCTTTGTGACAATAAGATACCAAATTATAAAGGAGACTTAACGCTATGCCAGATAAGGGTTAAATCACACACACACATCTACGTTTATATTATTTTACTTATTTATTTATTTTTTGTATTCATAATGGTTGGTTTTAGGGTTTTGGTATTTTTGTGTTTCACCATCACCATACATTTATTGTGGAACAAAAGCACACAAAGGAAAATACATCTCAAAGAACAAGACAGGTCCCTGTCCCAAAGTGGAGAAGAGACCCCAGGTCTAAACACACACCACCTTTCATGTGCTAACTCAGCTAACCAGTTTGTTCTGCCTGCCCCCACCTCCTTTTTGCAGCCAGTGTTGGGCACGCCCTTTCCTGCCTTAATCTCTGCTCTCTGACTTTTTTTTTGGGGGGGGGGGATTCATTAAGGGTACAAGGAATACGATTACACTGATGCATTTGTTAGGTGAAGTCTCTCTTATCATTGACACACACCTAAATTTAAAGAATAAACTATGTTCTGTCACAAGATTTTTCTTTTTCTCTAGCAGCTAAACAAACACCGGCCTTAAGATCAACAATATTAAAACAATTTACAACCTCATCACCAGACACTGACCCTCACCATCATAACTACAGCTTTGTTTGGACAAGAGGCTGATTTCAGTAACTTGCTTCTAAGTAGAAGACCACAGACTGGTTCTGGCCAGTTTTACAGAGGTTGCATACTTGAGAGCTTTTGCATCCTGAAGAACTTTTCACTTATAAGGCCTAATTGTAATACATTTCAATATTTCAGTATTATGTTTCCTCTTCAAATGGAACACTGGCCTTATGTAAAATGCATATTTGTTTAGTAACATGCATATTCATTTAATATGCATGCTTTCCAACCCGCTTCATGAATATATATAGCTCCTCCTATAACCTGTTAAGTATGTATTCTTGGCCAACCTGTGCAGCTTATATCCCTGCCCCAAACCCTCCTCCTTGGACATGTCAAGGTCTCTGGTCTCCAGCTGGCGGCTCTCTTCTCAGCCTTTCAGAATGGCCACCTTGTGTTTTTTTGTTTTTTTTTTTTATTAAATCATAGCTGTGTACTGTTTGACACATTTTCATCACACTGGTTAACATAGCCTTCCTGGCATTTACCTAGTTATTGTGTTAAGACATTTACATTCTACATTTACTAAGTTTCACATGTACCCTTGTCCAGCTGTCTTTTTTAAATAAAAAGGCATATTTTCCCTTTTTTTTGGCATAAGAATATTCAAAACTGGTGGTAAAACTCTATAAGACAATCAGGGTACCATGAACGCTGACTGGATAACTAATGGTGTTAAGGACTTTTTACTAATTAGTCATGCATGATCATGGTTTGGGTGTTTTTGTTTTTGTTTTTTCCCCCCAAGATGGGGAAATCTTAAATTTTTAGAGATATTAAGAAGGGACACTAAGAAAAGGGCTTGGAGGGGAGTGGGAGGAAACCTGGCCTGCTGAAGCAGGAAGTGTGGAGGGCCCAGAACAACATTGGTATGAGGTAACCTAGTAACTAGTAACCAATAGAAAGAGACAATCAATGACCAATAGAAAAGGCAATGCTGCCTGGGGGCACAGAGAGGACAATGAAAGAGTTGTAGCCAGTTTCAAAAAGAAGACTATTTATGCCCCTGTGGGCCTTACTTTGTCTCCTCCATGAGAGGGACCCACTTCCAGCTCTCTTTGGAAGTACTCTAAACTTTTTCTCTTTGTATTTTTCTTTTTTTGAGACAGAGTCTCACTTTGTCATCCTTGGTAGAGTATTGTGGCGTCACAGCTCACAGCAACCTCAAACTCTTGGGCTTAAGCTATTATCTTGCCTCAGCCTCCCAAGTAGCTGGGACTACAGGTGCCTGCCACAACGCCCGGCTAGTTTTTTAGAGACATGGTCTCGCACTGGTTCAGCTGGTCCTGAACTCCTGAACTCAAGCAATTCACCCACCTCGGCCTCCCAGAGAGTCAGGATTACACCTGGCTCAAACTTTCTCTTTGTTCTTCCTAAATAAAATCTCTCTGTTACCCTGAAACTTGTGCAGGTGACTTTTACTTTTCATCCACACTGCCTGTGCCGTTCCAGTTTTATTTTCAGTTTCCACTCATTTTTGCTTTAAATTACTGCCATGCCTTGGTTGAACTGTCTAGCTCAGCCAAGTAATGGAACCAGGTCAACTGGGTTGGGGGAATTGGGACCCCAACAGAAATACACTGGAGTATTCACAGATAAAAGAACATGATATCTGATATCTGGAAATTTGACTCAAAATAATCCAATAATCAGATATTGATAATTGTTGAAGCTGGATAGTAAGTACGGGGGTAGGGGTGTTACCATATTAGCTTCTATTTTGCATAAATTTGAAATTTTCCATAATAAAAGCAAAGCAAAAAAAAAAAACCCAAATTACATAAAAATAAATAGGACAAGTCTGCTGGGAAGTGCTGAGGTAGTGGGGGTAGGGTGGGAACAGATGCACAGAGAAAATCAAGGTAGGTACCGAGAGAAGGAAGACTGGAGATCAGGCTTTCACAAAATTGTTTACTTCCCCCTATATTCATACTTAGATAAAAATTATCATCATCATAAAAGCCTCTCCAAACCCAAAGAACATCCCTCCTCTAATCAAGTTCTTCATTACAGAGCCACAGCCTCTTTCCTGATGGGCCCCACCGTCCCTTGCGCCGTCGGATGACAGTATTTATCCTGCTCTATGGCAGTTCATTTCTATGTCTGACTTCTTCGGTAACTCCATGGGGGCGGGAGCTGTGTCTTTCCATTTCTGCATCCTGGTTCCTCACACTGTGCTGGGCATGTGATGAAAGCTTTGTTAGACTAATTTCAAAACAACACTGTGTAATAGGTAAGTTTTAAAATGTTTTCCCTAAAATCCTAATAACTTACATGGTAGGGCAAAGGGAAAGAATATGTCAATGAAACGCAAATACCTAGGACATTTCTTTCCCCTTGGGATCAGTCTGTTGATCCTGTGCACACAGAGAGCCTCCTCCTTGGCAGGAGGCTTTGTCTTTGGCCAAGTTTGTAGTCAGTTCACCATGGAGCAGGTAAGACGAGACAGCACCAACCACTTACTTCTCTTCAAAATCAAGGAAGTAAAATAAGGCTGAAGAGTTGATGTCTATGCCAGGAGATGCCACTTCAACTACAGAAGCAAGTCCCAGTTACAATGATCAAGTTGAATGGCTGTGTTCCATATTTGAATGGGCTGTCAGGTTTTCAGCCATGTAAATATCCAATTCTCTCGAGATTTTATTTAAGGGTAACTTTGATGAATAAACCAGCTATAAATAAGACTTTCTTCTTATATATTGAGATACCACCTTAAAGTGAGGAGTTTCTTATTAAATTTAACTCTTTCATATCTATAATACAGAATGTCATATGAAACATCTCAAACCCAACATGTGCCAAACAGACTAAACGCTGTCCTAAATAATCTCTCCCTGCCCTTCCTGCCCTGCTCAGTTCCCATTTGGCCTGTGATAGAGCCAAGGAAGCTACTGTGTGTATCACAGCCTGGTCACTGACAGAGCCCCGTGTGGCTGCACACGTCTGAGGCCCGGCAGTTACCATGCAACCTGTGACCATGTGGTGAGATGATGCTGGTGGCACTGATCCCAGGACCCAGATGTCAGATCCAGATGATGTTCCAGGCAAAGATGCTGGGCTTTTGGAGTGATGTGGGTAGAGGTATAAGGTCTGACAGGCATAAAGTCAGTGCCACTCCTCTGAGGAAAATGGGGCAGCTTGAGAAGCTGAACTCAGGGACAATCCCCCAGCTTCTGGCATTTTTAGCTGAAAAGGGATCCTTTGTGTCTATTGTAGTAAATGTAACATATCAGATTTACAAGATTAAGAGTACTTGGGGGTTCCTTTAGCTCAGTGGTTAGGACACCTATGATGCTCAGTGGTTAGGGCGCCAGCCACATGGCCCGGGCCAACTGAACAAGTGTAACAAAAAAAATAGCCAGGCGTTGTGGTGGCACCTGTAGTCCCAGCTATTTGGGAGGATGAGGCAAGAGAATCGCTTAAGCCCAAGAGTTGGAGGTTGCTGTGAGCTGTGATGCTACAGCACTCTACCGAGGGTGACACAGTGAGACTCTGTCTCAAAAGTAAATAAATAAATAAATAAATAAAAATAAAGGGCAGTGCCTGTGGCTCAAAGGAGTAGGGTGCCAGCCCCATATGCCAGAAATGACAGGTTCAAACCCAGCCCCGGCCAAAAACTGCAAAAATAATAATAATAATAAATAAATAAATAAAATAAAAATAAAAAAGATTAAGAGTACTTACTTTTACCAAGCCCCATATCTAGTCCTCTGTGAAACTAGTTCCCACTCCCACCATAATATCAGAATATCATTTCTCAAGTACAAACCAAATTATGCCATGGTGTGCTTCAACCCCTCAGCAGATCCCTCTTCAGCTACTTCCCCTGGGTTCCCAAACTTGTGTCTTGCCCTCACTCCTTATGCACAGGGTGCAAACAGCTCCCCACTGGTGTTAGCCTTGGGCCCCTCTCCTTGCCCACATCTTTGCCAATAGTACATCCATTAACTCTCTTCATCATCCATTTGAAAGTGCCGAGACCCTGACTGGCACAAATAGTCTACTTGGAAAAGGAAGATGTAAGAAAGGACAGCTGCTCATCCAGATTTCCATCTCTGTCTCTTAAACAGTGTGGTATAGACAGATAAATATAGAGACGGAAGAGGGTACAAAGGCCTTTTGTATTTGGGATTTTATGGAAGTGGTAATTCAAATCAATGGGGAAAAGAATATGCAATAAGTGGTGCCAGAAAAACTGGTTAGCCATCTAGAAAAACAAAACCTGTAACACAGACGCTGGACACACACTTACTTATAAACCCAGTCTAAAAATTAGGCCCTGGGTGCCTCAACACTTAGCACATACTCAGAGATTCCAGGAGTCACAGAAGTTGGAGATAAGCCAGATGTATCTCAAGAGAACTTCTAGACAAGATCCCTGCATCTAGTTAGGATAAAGGATCATTCTCATTAGACAGATGAAGAAACTGAGGGCAAGCCTGATGAAACGGTTGCCCAAGTTCCCCTAAGAAGTAGCAAAGGGGACCTGGTCTCATACATCTTTGAGCTTGAAGGCAGGATGGGGAACTGTTCAGTTTTGCACCATTTCCCCCGCATTCCAGGTTCAGGTGCAGATGCATGAACACAGCGAGTGTCAGCAGAGGGGGAAATAATACCTGTTCATCAGGGAGCTAATTCTGCAAAACACACCATCTAATATGTATCACATACACGTAAATAGGATGCTCAAATCAGCGGGAAGGCAGGAACTGCAATCTATCCCTCATGGACCTAAAATATAATGGAGCTAAATTGAAGTTTTTATGATGCACAAAGCACTTTACTTGGAAGACTGATGCTTTTCTAAGCAAGGTGTTCATTTCCAGTACAAATTCCCACACTCTGACATCTAATCCCAGGGAACAACGGGTACTGAACAAAGCAATGCCTGGGGCAGCTCTTCAATATTCACAGAGTGTGTGGGAGAAAGTACGAGGCCAAGGTGAGCACATTTAGAAGCCCAGCAGACCTGGGTTCAAGTCCTGCTCCGCCAGTTCATAACCCTGTGACCCTAGGTAAGTCTCAACCTCTCTAAAACTGTTCTCTCTCTGTAAGAGAAGGATGAGAAGATACCATGGAAGTGTCGGAGGATTGAATGGAATCACATATTAGTCAATGAGCATTAACTGTTATTATTAGACTGATTTCTAAGTGTGGCCCTTCTCCTTGTTCAAAGAACATTCATATGAGCCAAAGAATTCTAAAATCGTCAGCAATGGCTACTATTGCAGCAAGCACATCGCCTCTTGGTGATTAGGCTGATGAGCATCACGACCAGATCATGGAAGGCTGGACACTGCCCACACAGATGGACTGCAGCTCCTGTTAGCTGGGACAGTTTTTCCTTTCAATCCAGTTAATTGATGATATGCTAAAGTCATAAAGTTTCACATACAAGTCTGGACTTCCAGTTTCTCTTGGAACAATAAAAGGTGTAATGACAAAACTCCCAAATTCCTTTCAGACCACCATGCCCTGGAGTTGAGTGGCAGTCCCCAGTGGGGCGGTCACCACTGCACATTCTCCATATCCTCAGTCCCCACACAGCCCATTTGCTCTACCTGCCTGACAGGCACCTGAGTTTAGAACTCCTCTTGATGTGAGGTTTTCTTCTCCCAATATGAAGATAGGAAAATATGAACTTGGAAAATGTACCCATTATCAGAAAACAACTTGTGATGTAATGACTATGGGTTTCAAAATGTGACTGACTTGGATTTGACCTGTGGCTCTGCTGCTTACCGGCTGTGTAGTCTTGCTATAGCTTACTTACTTTCCCAGCTCTCTCTGAACTTGTCACTTAACTAATGTTTCCTCATCTCAAAATGGGGATGAAACACTCATCTCGCAGAGTCAATGTGACAATGTGTGTAAAGTATCTGGAACGGTGTCTGGACATAGCAGACTTTCGTAAGATGTAATTATCATAACAATTATTTTGGGAAAAAATAGAGCTCAAGATCAAGGTTATGAGTAAGTGTATGAAATCTTTGCTTGTTGTTTTACTAAACGAAGCAAAAATTAAGAGATGGCACTCATTTAAAAATCTATTTTCTTCATTTATTTTTATATCATATGTGCTATACCTTTCATCTCTTATACATATCTTTGCCAGGTAGAAACACTCAGGGTCTCACTGTTCCAATGAAATGTCTGTGACTTCATCTACTTCTTTGCAAGAAATATACATGTCAAAGGCATTTCTTTCCCTTGGGTCTGGTCCTTTATTTTAATGTTTAATGATTGTGATGTTTTCACCTAGAGTTGTTTGGCTACCACGTTATGAATTTTATCATGTTAACAGAGATGAAAGGTTACTTTTCTAATTGAGATGGGAAAATGCTTTGGGTGGCCCTTATTTTACCTAAGTGACATCAGTATTTTTCAAGCACCATCTATGAAACAGAAGGATGGTTAATCTCAGCACTAGCATGGAAACGATTTGTTAAACACACACACATTTCGTAACTACGTGTGCCAGAGCTTGTACCTGCTGGACAATGGGGTGAAAGCACTAAAAGGGACAGACATGGTCCCTGTGCCCACAAACCACATGCACTTGCATCTTAGAATCCCGTCCTTCCTCTGATCTCGGCACACTCTACCTGCCCCAGGAGTCTGCCGCGGATGCCTGGCTGGGGAAGAGGGCTCCTCTCTGCACAGCTCTCTTCTTGTTCTGTCCCCCCATAATCTTACCACTTTTTTTCCCTGCCCAAGTTATCTCCATCAGCAGCGACTTCAAAATTCATACAAATCTAACTAAAATTCTCCTAGGTATGAAAAAGCTACAGTAAAAATCTGAACAAGGCCAATTTATTAGTGGACCATAAAATATTTTATGGTATTATTAATAAAATTTACAACAAAAATAGTGAGCGCTTATTAAACATCTGTCACATGGCATCTGCACAATCTAATTTAACTCAGCAACTCCTTAAGATATTATAATTCCAACTTTACAGAATACTGAGGCTCAAATCACACAGTGGCCCAAAGCCACCCAAATGCCAACCCGAGTGTTTAACACCGGCCCAGTCTGACTCTTGCGCCAGTGGTCCTGCCAACTATACGAGTTGTCCTGTATTTGCATATCAATCTTTCTAATTTACTGCCTTATAAATTTCTTTTCTCAAGTGGATTTGATAGAGATACTCAAAATTATTCAGCTAGAGGCATTTACAACACAATAGACACATTGTTTTTTCCTTAAAATTTAGTTTTTTAAGAGGAAAACAAAAACCATTGGGAGACATGTTTCAAAATCTTCCTAATGAGGTATTTACCTGATAATCCACAATGGCTTTGATTGCAGGATAAATATGGGATTGCCACTCAGACTTTTAGGCAAATACATGTAATTACAAGGATTTAGCAAAGTATGAATAACAAGTTGTTTTCAATTCCTGGCACTAAAAATTGCAGCCCCAAGAGGCTTTGAGCTGAGATGATAAGCACTGTATCTGACCCCCAAATACCCATTACAAATTAGGTAAGCGACCCTTTGTTGTGACAATATTTCTTTGGTGAAGGAAAACCCTAGCCATTGGCTCTTGCTTTTTCCTAGGACCACCTACAGCCCCTCAAGGGTTAGCCAGCCCCAGAGCTCCCAGCAGCAAAATTACATTATGAGCAATTCCAAATTCTTTGCATTAGGTGAGCTTGAAAACCATGACATTTTAAAGAAAGCAAGCCCTGGGTATTTAAATCCTACCAGAGACAGAAGTCAAATAGCCAGGTGAGGCCACCTGCTGCCTTCTAATCAGGCTTCTCTAAATTCCATCACCTGTTCCAGAAACATTGCTGCCAAGCTCTGGGCCAGGTGTTGGGGACACAGTGATGAACATGACAGCCATGGCTCCTGCCTATCAGAGCGGATACTGCAGTGGGGAGTCAGGTATTGACAACTGGGTAGGTTAATGACCTCCCATGCTGGGGGCAGCTGTGGAGGGAAGGAGGTGGAGCTAATGGCAGAGAACAAAGATGGCACTGCCTGCCCTCAGGTGGGGCTGGGTGGGTCTGTAGGGGAGGAGACAGCAGAGAAGTATGGCTTGTTTGAGGTGCAAGGATGAAGGGACACCTGTGGCGGGGATAAGCATAGAGGTTAGTCATAACACGGTGGGAAAATGTGGTAGGGACTTTGAGAACTTTATTTTCAATAGGAGGCCACTGGTGGGCAATAAATAGGAGTTTGTGTGAAGGTCACCACAGTGGTGGAGTGGAGAGTGAGTTGGAGGTGGTGTGTGCCGAAGTTGGTTTGCCCAGCTTGATAGGGTCGATAACTCAGATCTCTTCTAACTTCATATCTGGTGACATCATGCTGGCAGCCTTAAGTCAGCCATGGTGGGAATATTTATACTGTAGAAACTGGCCAACGCTAAAAATCAGGACAGATTTTTCCCTGTTGGAGAACTGGTTGTCAAACATTTGACGCGAGGAGGGACGAGGATCTCTGTGGGAAGAGAATTCAGAAACAGCAATCCAGGCAGGAGAGCATGATGGCTGAGATGGGGCAGCGGGGGGAGAAGGAAGAGGAGGGGTATAGGTATCTGTTGTTTGTGTGCCATGAAAGGGAGATACTTATTCGTACGTGTGTGTGCCACAATATTTCCTAGGCCCTCCCAGGTCCAGGATGAGGCTTTGGATGGGACAGAGTGTTCTGCATTTTCTCAAGGAGAAAAGCCACGTGGGAATTATTTTAGTTCATGGTGGGCTATGCCAAGTTTTAGGATGTGTTAAATTTCATAGAATACATTCAAGCAATAATAACAGCAACAGCAGATACTTAATGAGTGTTTGCTGTGTGATAGGCATCACACGTTATTTAATCTCTATTATGATTCCAAGGAGTAGGTTTTATCATTCCTATTTTACAGATGGGGCAACTGAGGTTTAGAAAGGTTGAATAACTTGCCTCAAGCACCTATTGGTATCAAGGATATGGAGGAGAAAGATACTCTTTCTTGAGGAAAGAGGCATTGAGCTCTGTCTTGAAGGATGGGGGACATGGGAAGTGGGGGGAGCAGTCAGGCAGAGGGGCCATTGTGAACAAAGGTAATGGGGCAGGAGCAGGGACTCCAAGGACACATGGGGTGTTCTCTGCAGCAGCAGCAGCAGCGCTGGGTCCCTGGCAAAGGACACAACTCTACCACTGCAATGTGGAAACAAATGAGCACGGCTGAGTTCCAACAGAACTTTATTTATGGACACACATGGTTTTCACATGCCGCAAATCATCACTCTACTTTTGATTCCCCCCCCCCCATTGTTTAAAATGTAAGAACTACCCTTAGTGTATGGGCCATAAAAACAGGTGTTGGTTGGATTTGCACCTTGGACTGCAGTTTGCTGATCCCAGTCTAGACCACCGCTGTCCAAGAGAAATACAATGCCAGCCACATCAGTGATTTAAAATGTTCTAGTAGCCACATTTTTAAAAGTAAAAAGAAACAGATGAAATTAATTTTAATAGATTTTATTTAACATGGTATATTCAAGGTATTATTTCAACATGTAATCGATATTAACAATTATATAAAATTTTATATGTAAAATTAAATATTTTCATACATAAAAATAATGAGAAATATTATATCTTTTTTATTGGCACTAAGGCTTCAAATTTGGTATGCATTTTACACTACAGAAAATCTCAGTGTGAACTGGACACATTTCACGTAACCAAGAGCCACAAAATCTAGTGGCTATCACACTAGAGCAGTTTTTCAGCCTTTTTTATCTCACGGCACTCTTGAACCCATAGTTGAAATTCCGTGGCACTTCAATTATGTTGATCAAAGAAAAGAGTAAAATGGCCAGTCTGGGAGCTCACACCCGTAATCTAGCACTCTGAGAGGCCAAGATGGGTAGATGGCCTGAGCTCAGGAGTTTGAGATCAGCCTGAGCAAGAGCAAGACCTCGTCTATAAAAATAGCCAGGCATTGTGGTGGGTGTCTGTAGTCCCAGCTACTTGGAAGCCTGAGGCAAAGAAGATCATTTAAGTCTAATAGTTTGAGGTTGCTGTGAGCTATGATGCCATAGCACTCTATTGCAGGTGACAGAACGAGCCTCTGTCCCCCACCCTGCAAAAAAAAGTAATGAATAACTGCTTTGAACTTCCTCCAAAAATAATTTAATCAATGATCTTTAAACATTTTTGCAGTTCTCCAAAGATCCTCATGGCACATGGGTTGAAAATCACTGTACTAGAGCCTCTAAATTACTAACTTGTTTGGTCCTTATAACAATGTACACACCAGGCACTTGGTCTGCCCATTTTATAGACCCGGCTTTTCCACTAGACCCCACCCCGACTCCAGCACTGACTCAGTGGGAAGATCCCCACTAACAATGCAGGCCTCCATAGTGGAGGTGCAGGGCTTCCTAGGCATGCTCCAAGGCCTTCTCAGGGGCAGCCCTCTCCAGGTCCCCTTCCTGACGAAGGCCCAGGCTGCTCAGGCCCACAGACCCTTGGCGTGACTTTCCCTGGGCATTTGCCTCACTGCGAGGGGAAAGTGCCTCTTAGCCGCATGTTCCTTATGTGACTCCTACTGTGCAGTTTACAGGCGGTGGCAGAGTGGCTCACACAGTGTAAGGGCCACAGCAGCTCCTGCAGCTGGTGCTCGCGCCCTGGGTTAAGGGGATGCCCTGAGTGGGGATGATGGGGAAGGTAATCTCTGCTGGTCCCTTACACTCTCACAGTTGCCCTGTCAGCCTCTCTCTGCTCCAGAGGCAATTCACAGGTTTCAAGGGTGTTATGACCTACACGCAGTTTTCACCTCTGGCCCTGACATTAGATGTCAATCCCACCATCCTTGTGCTGCCCCACGGTATTGTGTCCGCATAAATGATGGGTGAATGAAGGATGCAAGTCCAATCATTCCTCCTGCAGCTCTGCCAGGGACACAGCTACACGTTAGTCAATGACTGGTCACTCTCATTGGGGACTTGTCAATATTTTCCTCCTCCTTGGACCAGAAAATAAGGTAGGTATCATTGACACAGCTCAGGCAAAAAACAAACAAAAATAGTACAAAAAGTAGATATCAAACTTTGGAATTATTCCAATCTGGGGTCACATCCTGATTCTGATAAAAACTGGCTGGATCACCTTAGGCAAGCCTTTCCTGGGCCTTGGGCCTCCCTTGCTTTAGCTATTAATATAAAATGGGGGGATTTTATATTAATTGGGAAGATGATGCGAATCCATGTGTAAAGCTCAGCAAAGATTATCTCTGTTCAAAAAATGTTTTCTCTTTCTTTCCATCTCACCCTAATATATACATGACTATAGAATCTCTGAAACTCTCACTGGAGGGTTCCTTTACAAGGAGCCACTTTCCATGAGTCAGCCAGAAAGAAGATAGTTTCACAGTATGAACAAGATTACTTCTGTTTCTGTCCCTCTCTCCCTCTGTACCCCTCATTCCCTTTCTGTCTCTCATACCCCCCCTGTCTCTCCGTCCCTTCCTTCTCTCTCCCTTTCTCCCTCTCTCTCTCCCCATTTTTCTCCCTAACCCCTTTCTCCAAGAGAGTGTAGGAAAAATGGTTCCATTAAATGCTTGTTCCTCTTGCCAGGATTTAATACAAATCACGCCTTTTCTGATGCACATATGTTATTGATTAGGTATAATGAAAGAATTGCCATCATTTTGCCAATAGCTACTTGTGAAAGTATATATATATATATATATATATATATATATATATATGACTTGGGGCTTTGGAAATAACTTATTTATGCTAATCCATTGTGTCAAGAACCTGCTGAAACTACCTAAAAAAGACCAATTTTATCATCACTTTGATCCAAATTATTGAAAGAAAAGAAAATGGAGACAGAACAAATGTGACATTCAAATGGCTTGCATTGACCAAAAAGCACAACTTCTTCCTTGAAGCCTTCCAAAAGCAACAATTTGGATGGCTATTGATCTTTCTCTTTGGGGGGTCTTTATTTCTCAGGATCAAGAGTTTCAAACCTTGTTTGTGCCAGATTAATAGCAACAATCATAGAGATAGTCTCTGGTAACTAGATCTAACTAGAGCAGGTGGAGGTTGCTGTTTCTTCAGTCAAAAGGGAGCCAGTATAGGGTTGAGGGAGGCAAAGTGCTGCTATTTCTAGCTGCTGTGGCCTTGCGAGGAGGGAGGAAGGCACCAAGGCCAGATCCCCACCCCAAGCCAATAGCAGGGTTGGATGGGTCTCATGTCTGGTCCAGCACAGAGCAGCTGAGGTCAGCCATTCACTATTTGTTACAAGCCTCTGTTCATTCAACAAATCAAGCCTCCAGGAATAATTTTGTAAATTTAATGAAATGAACTGGCAAGTGAAATCATCTAGCTTAGAAAGTGGCCCAGAGCCACATTTAGCAGTGTGACCCTGGGCAGATCACTTGACCTCTCTGAACTTTAGTTTCCAGCCACCTCCATGGAGACAGTGAGAATTAAATACACAGCTATGTGAAACAAGAAAGGTGTCCACCGCTGGCCAGCACTCCTCAATAAATGGTCACTTGTAATATTTTTCATCATAGCAATATCCTTCTCAAGAAGCGAGGCAGCAGGGTGTGGCTGAAAGGGAAGTGTTATTGAGACTCAGACCTGCTTTCTAACTTCCATCCTAGTGTTAAAAAGTGCAGGCTTTGGAGCCAATATGCCTATGTTTGAATCTCAGTGCTGGCTTGTCGCCCATAGCACAGTGGTTACAGTACCAGCTCCATAGGCCAAGGCTGGCGGGTTCAAACCCGGCCCAGGCCAGCTAAACGACTGCAACAAAAAAATAGCCGGGTATTTTGGTGGACACCTGTAGTCCCAGCTACTTGGGAGGCTGAGGCAAGAGAATCACTTAAGCCCAAGAGTTTGAGGTTGCTGTGAGATATGACGTTACAGCACTCTACAGAGGGTGACATAGTGAGACTCTATTTCAAAAAAAAAGAAAAGAAAAGAAATGAATCTCAGTGCTGCCATTTACTAGCCAAGGGCAAGTTACTTAATCTTTCTACACCTGATTTTCCTCATCTGAAAAATGTGGATTATGACAGCACCCATCCTATAGGGTTATTGTGAGGAGGAAATAAGCCAGTACATATAAAGTGCTGATGATAGTGCCTGCCACATAAATATTAGCTTTTATTACCATCATCATCGTTACTGTCATCATTGTGCTGGGTAAATTCATTAGCCTAATTTCCCCACCTGCCAAATGGGAATAAGGACAGCTGTGTCACGAAGACATGTGGTGTCCATAAATTCAGGAATGGCAGGTACTCTGTACACAGTAAATGCCAAATTAATGCTAGTTTTCTCCCTCCTTTCTTTTCTGATTCCAGTAATAGGGCAGCTCTGTCAAGGAGGCTTTGGTGTTCGTAGTGCACACAGTCCGGTCAGGCCTGCTTTTATTTCTTTGCTGCCTCTCCTCCCCGCCCTCTTTTCTCTTAACAGCCTCAGGTCCCCCAGACAAGAAAAGAATAGGCCACATCCTCACTGAGAATGAATCTTTTTTTAACTGGGAACTGGCCCTGCAGCTGGTAGGGCCAGGAATCATTTGAAATGATACCACCAAATTGCCAACCAGTCTCGGAGGCTTCTGAGAGAGGCTTAAGAACCTGGGCAAGGGTTTGTAGCATTTAACCTGCCGAAGCCTCTTCAATTGCAGCCTGTCACCTCCTGAGTTAAGTAGTGGATGAAATCAGCATGTATAATTTCTCATCTTCCGAGTTTCAGAGGGGCGCATTACATTTCAGAATGATTAACACTGCTTTCACTTTTTTTTTCTTTTGCATTTTCTCTTCCCAAGGCCCAGGGATACGGTTCAAAGAAGTGGAGAGGGACAGAGGTGAGCACTTCAATAGAACAGGTGCTCAGCTTTAAGTGAAGCACTCAAACAATTGATAGGCAGGGAAAGGGATCTTCCTTTCCTCATGCCCTTTCAGATTGAGCAATTTACCTGCAGGTGTGCCTGGGCTGAGAGAGAGAACAGGTAGGGACATAGTCAACCTCTTCAACTCAGGCTCACAGTCATCCCCTGCCCAGCAATCCACCCATCCATCCAACGAGCTCTCTCTTCTCTAGCAGGTTAACTTGCTCTCATCTGTAGACCTTACCCACAGCCTTCTAGAACCTTCTCTGACCCCTGGCTGTGTCAAATTCCCATAGGATCTTATAGTTCTGAGTAGATCTCATTTAAATCACTGACCACAGTGGCAAATACTACATTTATTTGTGTAATTAATTAATAGTTATTAGAGCTACTTTCAAACCCAGGATTGTCTAGTTTCAAAGCCTGGGATCTTCCCAGGTGAAAGAGTTGTGGCTCTGGCCTTGGCTCTGCAGCTCACAAGGTGTGTGACATTCCATAAACAACCTCCTCACTCTTTGTCTGTTTCCCCACCAGTAAGAAAAGGAGGCCAGATGGGGAGACATTCATATTCCCTCTGTCTTGCTCTGATTTTCTAGGACTTGCCATATAGAGCATGAAGAATGGCCTCTGGAAGCAAAGCCCAGCAAAGGACAGAGGCCCCTCTCTGCCCTGAGCTGGGCTACCATTCAGCCACATGAAGATGGGCTCACAAAGATGAAGGTTTGGGCTCCACAACATTATGATGGTACAGGCATCTCCCTCTTTCCACTGACGTTTAACTCCACAGATGCCTCTGTGCCTGACATGGCAGGTTAGCAGAGTGGAGTGGAGATGGGGGCCCTGGGCCTCCTCTTCTCAAATTGTTTGGGCGGCATTGCTCCCAGGGGACACCTCCACTCATTAACTATTGCCTCTTTGATGTAGGATATGAGCACCCCTGAAGTTCAGAAAAATTAAAAAATAGAAAATTTAATTAAAACCCTCTCTGCCTAACTGCCTTCCTATTGGCTTATGGGGTCCTCTGCCAAAAAGAAAACAAAACTCTTTATCCTTCATGTCAGCCTGGGATTCATGAAACTTGGGCCTTCTGTTAGGAGCATGAGCCTGATCCTCCCTTTGCCTCTATGAGTTATTAGAAAAAAAACACAGAAAGGTATCTTTGTGACCTGGAAACAGGAAAGGACTTCTTAAAACCTCCAGAAATACAAATCCGAAGGTAAAAAGGGGATGAATTTGATAATCCCAGAATTAAAGCATTTGCTTAACAAAATTAATAGCTGTGGTGTATAGTTTGGGAGAAGCTTATCTAAAAATGACAAGGGATTAATATTTACAATACACTAGGTAGTCCTTCCAGGAGACAAGAAAATGTCAGGAATTCTAACTGACAAATGGACAGGAATATGGAAAGGTGATCCATGAAGAGAAACCCACAAGGTCATTTACGTATGTACATACATCTAAACAAAAAACAGTAAGCTGTGCCTACACCTAACAGACTGGCAAAACTAGAAAGTTCTGCACCAAGCACAGGAGGCTCTGCAGGATCCAGGATACAGGAAGCTTCATGCCAGTGTGTGCAGACTGGGGTGGGCTTGGGGGCCGCCGTCTGGTGCTAGTGGTCATGTTAAGTCCACGTGTGCTCTGTGCTCTCTGTCCCAGGCACAAGGCCACCTGCAGATCCTACATAGGCCCATTAGGAAGCATGGGAGAAGATGGCCACTGCAGCAGTGTTTATAATGGCTGGGAGTCGGAGTCTGCTCTGGTGTCCAAGATAGCAAACTCATCTTTCAATGAGTGATCTAGGAGCCGCATTAACCTGTGTTAACCAAAAATTGATTTAATTTAATAGTGTTTCAGGGGACAGTAAAAATCCTCCAACATCATTCTTCATACATTTAAGAGTGTGCAAAGCTCTGCAATTAGCAAAGCGCTTTCACTCCCATCTTCTAATTTGACAAAACCCCAAGAGTCAGAAATGCTCTCCATTTTACAGATGTAAAGGCAGATCTCAGAGAAGGGAAAAGACTGGCCAGGATCACCCGAGCATCAGAGGCAGAACTGAAAGCCGAGTCCCAAGACCCTACTGCAGGGCCTGTTTTAGCAGAGACCACACAGCTGATCGGCAAATCATAGGGTGTCATGCAGGCCCCTCAGCACAAAGAATAGGAATGTTAGGGACAATCACATTGCACAATCAGCTTATAGTTCCAAGGTGGTTTCATGGCTCAAGTTCATGGAATACTTTCAAGAAACTGGGGCTGGAGAAGAGCCAGGCTTGCCCCCATCACTGGTGGGGAGAGCCCAGTTCTAGGTCTCTGACATGTAAAAAGTATCTCCTTCAACAGCTTGGAACATGGGCCTCACTGCCTAGACAAGACCAGACAAGGCAACAAGCCCTTAAACACAGTGTCACTGTTGGCTTTTGGTTCTCTGGGACTCACTACAGCCCCCACCAGCTTTCTCATCACATGTTCTACATGGAAAAAAGTCCTCATGAAGAGTCTGCCCAGATCTCTTCGCTTCTCTTCCCCAGAGTGCTTTGAGACAAGCTAGGAAACTCTGGTTTCCAAATTCCATGAATTCCTTGAGAAAACGCACAAGGAAACATGAGCGATTGTTAATATGATGGTTGTTACTAGTGAAGGCAAGAAACCTCATGAGGAAGGCACACAGCAAATACAATCACCCATAACACCAGCCGCCTATAATTCTGGGGAAAAGAGACTTCATTCTACTTCCCTCCCCCAAAGCTACACTTTTGCCTCAATGATTGGGGCAAATGGTCTCCAAATTTGGTCTCCAAATACTATTTAGAAAGTGAGAAGGGATGAGAGCTAGTTGTGAACAGCAGCTGCCCCAAGATGTCAGGGCTGGAGTTTGGATCAGGAAATAGCAACAAATCCGCAGAGAGCCCCATCAACAGTCCCCCTGCCCTGCCTCTGCGGCCTTCATGTACAGATGAACTTCCCGAACTTTCACAAGGGTCACTGAAAGTTTGGAACAGAAAGATTGACTTTTGTATCATTACCCCAGCTTGTGATATATATTTTGAGTGGCGATTTTATTTTTATTTTTTCCAATTTCAGTCTCAAAAGGTCAATCCAATACCCACTAGACAGACATCTCAGGGTTTGCAATACAGTCGGGACTCATATGATGGGATTTGGATGGCAGAACCATTTCTTTTGCAGTAAAATGTAATAAGAGAATCTGTAAGAAGGGGAGGTTAAAATTATATGTTGAGGGTATTGAACGGCTTTGCTGTGTCAGAGGCACATAAGCCCCTGCTCCTTTGGAATAACCAAGCCTCTTCCTTCCTGGGGTTCCTGTGTGTATCAGCGAGGGTGTGGGGCAGGGAGAGGGGGGCCTCTTTCTCACCTGCTGATGACTAATGAGCGAAACCAGAAACTGTCTTCTTCCCAGAGCCAATAATGTAAGCGTAGAGGACCTTCAGAGAATTAGGTAGAACTGGGGGTGAACTCTGGTCTGCAATGACCAGTTTTGAGAACTTGGACAAGTCCTTTGACTTCTCTAAGCCTAGTTTACTCTGCCATAAAATGGGAACAAAGTGCTTATTTGGACGGATAGGAGTGCATGAAACTATAAGGCCAGGCCTATAGCAGGTACCCACAAAGGTCAGGTTCCACTTCACTCCCCTTCCTCTTCACAAATTCAGTTAGAGAATTGCACACAAGGGAGAGGAATGTTGAGCCTCGGTACTGCAAATATAGCTGCCGTGAGCAAGGTGACTTGGGCAAAGCAACCTATATTTGTGAATATAAGTTGATTCTACAACCTATGGGGGGGTCAACCATGAGGCCAGTATTCGAAGTGCAGAGAACGGGTGATGACTACATGCTTAGGACAGGAAGTTTTTGCCTGTCTTGTTCATTAGGGATGAATTTTTTTAATTATGAAAAATACATATATAACTAAAGACATGAAACATATATAAACAAAGGGATTTTTGTCTATATTGTTCTCTGTCTGTGGAAGTTACAACTGTATCTTATAAATGCTAGAAGCTTGGTGCAGTGTGTTATGTACGTATGGTTGGATGAATGGAAGTGTGGATGGATGAAATGCTGGCTGGACAGATAAGGGGGTGGATAGGTGGGTGGATAAATGGAGAGATACATCATCACGTGGGTGGCCAGGGAGCATCTCAGAGGGGGTGAGAAGGGAATCAGCAGGTAAAGGAAAGAAGGATGGCTCGGCGCCTGTAGCTCAGTGGCTAGGGTGCTGGCACATACATCAGGAATGGCAGGTTCAAACCATGCCTGGGCCTGCTAAACAACGATGACAACAACAACAACAACAAAAATAGCCAGGTGTTGTGGCGGATACTGTAGTCCCAGCTACTTGGGAGGCTGAGGCAAGAGAATCACTTAAGCCCAAAAGTGTGAGGTTGCTGTGAGCTATGACGCCATAGTACTCTACCAAGGGCTCTACAGTTAGACTATGTCTCAATAAAAAAGGAAAGGAAGGAAAGAAGAGGGGGAAGGAAGGGAGGGGGGGAGGAAGGAAGGAAGGAAGGAAGGTTATAGAAAATTACCAAATTCCTGTAACTTCTCCAACAACACAAATTATCATTTAAAAAAATAAAAACTTTGTGGTTAATTTGAAAGGTAAATATGGTGAAGTAGCTGCTCTTTGAAAAATACAAAAAAAACTTATATAAAACATATTCATTTTATATAAAAGCTTGACTCACCATGGAGGTAAAATTAATCTACAAGAAACCGTTAAGTTAAAGGCAAAGGTCAAGAGCCTGATTACCAGCTATTACTTTCAATTTCATGCATTCCCAGGTAGAGGAAAGAGAGTGTTCCAGAACATTCCAGCTGGGAGGCAGGTGGGAGAGAGGGTGTTTATAGGCAGGCCTAGAGCAATGGACCAGGGACTCAGTGCTTGTCCACAGAAATCAACAGGTGACGAAAAGGAAGACAATGTTCATGAATTCAAATCAGAGCCAAGGGTTCTCTAATAATATACCAAGATGAAATTTAGGGCACTCTTTGAGGACTAAAATGCTCAAAGATTAATCTTTCCACTCTGTGGTGACACTGACCCCTCCAAATCATCTCTAACATATGCAGTTAATAATACCCAATTAATAGTGCTATCAGTTCTCTTTGAGGGATTCAGGTGGGTGTGGAGAGTACATCTGTGACCCTATGTGGCAAAGTCACATGTCACATCAATCTTTACATATACATTTGCACATGCCCACACATTGATATACAAACTGAACCTAAGGCAATCAACATTTTACATGCTGTCTCCTGTTATTTAAAACCATCATTTCAAATAGTTGTATTAGCCCACTGAGTGAGCACAATTACTGGAAAACCTGTTCCTTTAGTGTTAGATATTTATTTCACATTGTTTCCAACTTTTCTCTCCTATAATAATGTAATACTACCTTTAGGTATGAAATCTTTTTTTTTTCCTTTCCTTGGAGCATAGCCGTCAGCTAGGAGTTCAGAAATGTTATCACAGAGTCAAGGGCATAAGCTTTATCGAAAGGTTTTCCAAAATTTATTTTATATGAGTATGCCTCTATTTGCTGCAGACTTACTAATAGAAATCATTACTAAAAATTTCTCCTGGTAGTTTAACAGAAAAAACAATGATAGGTTAATTTCTAAAATAGCCGTGGTATAGAGAAAGGCATAAAACTACAATGAAGTTTTGACAAAGTCCAAAAATGCATTACAAAGAAAGTGAATGCAGTTGCAAACCTGAGTTCATTAGCAAATACATGCAGCCTTCATGGGAATTTTGCCTGGGCTGTGACAATGGCCACGCCTTGAACTCATTCTCCTTTCAAAGACCCTAATGCCACTTTGCCCTTTTTTCTGGGCATTAGTCCCTGTGGGAATTCCATGAGAAAGACTGGAAAGGAATAAGAGAGGAGGATTTCAGATATTCTCTTTGTCCAGCCCATAATAGGGATTATTCTAAATCTTTTGTCCAGCACATATAAGATACCAGGACAGTTAATGAATAAGTTAATTGGTTAAAGCATTCTCATGGGTGCCTCCAATTCATTCCTAGGGAGCCGGTAATGTGTGAGCAAAAGATTAAAGCTGTATTTGAGAAAGGACCAAGATACGAGATGGCTCAAAAGGAGCCCCACAGATGTGTGTGTGTGCATATATATATATATTTTTTTTTTTTTTTTTTTTAATAACAACACTCATGTTCTCATTAAAGAAAACTTGGAAAAAAGAAAAAAACAAAAACAATTATCCTATAGCTTCATAATCCATAGCCAATACTTCGATAAATTTTCTTTCTTTCTCTCTTTCTTTTTCTTTCTTTATTTCCCTCCCTCCCCCTCTCCCTCCCTTCTTTCCTTCTCTCTTATTTTTCAAGAGACAGTGTTCTCACCATGGTGCCCAGGCTGGTCTTGAACTCCTGATCTCAAGCAATCCACAATCCTTCCACCTCAGCCTCCTAAGTAACTGGGACTATTTTGATAGATTTTCAAGCAAACACACTAGTTTTATAAAATTGAAATTAGACCACCTGTAGTTTTTCATCACATGTTTCTATTCAACATTATAAGGTTTTCTTTTTCTTTTCTTTTTTTTTTTTTTTTCTTTGAGACAGAGTCTCAAGTTGTCACCCTGGGTAGAGTGCTGTGGCGTCACAGCTCACAGCAACCTCAAACTATTGGGTTTAAGTGACTCTCTTGCCTTAGCCTTCCAAGTAGCTGGGACTACAGGTGCCCACCACAATGTCCGGCTAACATAATAAGCTTTTCTAATTAAAAGAATGTTTTAAAACATATTAATGGCTAAAGAACATTAACAGAGTAGATGTATTATGATTGTTAAATCATTCCTCCCCTGTTAAATATCTTACTTTTGAAAATGTCTTTGATTTTTGAAGAAAAATGTGAAGCAATTAACACACACACACATATATATTTAATCAAAGCTGTGTAAAATGCAGTAAGAGAAGTGACCTTTAAGTGGAGACCTGAAAGCCACATGAATGGGTGGGGTCACAATGGGAGAAAGAGTGTCGCAGCCCAGGGATGCACCTGTGCATGAAGGGCCTGGTGTGGATGGTGGTGGGACATTTAGCATCGTGGGAGTACCAGATGGGAGGGGAGGAAACCAGCTCTGCTTTCTGTACTAAGTGCATTGCAAAGCTATTCACACTGTGAGAAACCCAGGACGCACTTTTACATTCTGAAAGAGAAGGTGTGTTAACACTGAGAGTGCCATGAGACTGGATTCCTTAGACATGACAAGCCTCTAATTAGCAGCCAGTTTGCGTTCAGATTTCACGGCTGGCCAGTCTGCCTGTCTGTGTGCCACTGTACACAACGGCAGGGCCTGCATGGGTGGAAGACGGGCCCCATCACTCTGCAGACACGTGCAGAATCCGTCCTTTCTACTTCAGCGAGTTTCACCCATAGGGAGGGTTGTGAGGGGCAAAGATACTAGGTGCACTTAAAATGATAACATCAGATATCTGCCTCTTGATGGGGGTTCATCTCAGTGGTAAGATGACCCACGGGCAACCTCAGCAGGCGAAAAGCAGGTTCAGTCTTGTTCACATAGGCTTGTTAATGCTGCTCTGCTAAGTTGCTCTTTCTCTATCTTGGGTCTGCCTGGCTAACTCCCACCTTGCCCTCTTCTGGAAGCCTTCCCAAACAGGCCTGAAAATCCCAGCACCTGTGATGGTCCATGTGATAGCCTCTTGACTCATCTGTTTCTTTGTCTGGGGTATGACTTCCAGAGGGCTGGGACAGAACGTACTCAATAATTTTTTGATGAATGAATGACTCAATGAATGAACTGTGGTCCTAATATCTCAAATTTAATTTTTGTTAGAAGCTGGCTAATGTGTGTCTCTCTGCAAGGATAAGAATGACACCCCTGCATACTGCTTGCCCTCCCTATGTCAGGTGGTGTGTCCCCTCTGAGCAGCTCACATATAGCCCTTGCTCCTGCCCCTCCATTTCTAATCTCAGAAAATGCTTGTTCTCTGTGTAGTCCTTTGTGCTGGTGTGGTAGGTTGAATAATGCCCCCCAAAGATATCAGGTCCTAATCCCTGGAACCTGGAAATGTCATCCTATTTAAAAAAGGGACTTCTCTGATGTGATTAAGTTAAGACTATTAAAATGGAGACATTATCCTGGATTATCCAGGTGGGTGCTAAATGCTATCACAAGAATCCCTGTAACAGAGAGACAGAGGGAGATTCAACACACCCATAAGGAGAAGACAACTTGAAAATGGAGGCAAAGGTTGGTGTGATGTGTCTACAAGCCAAGGAATGCTGGCAGCCTTTGGAAGCTGGGGGAGAAACAGATTCTCCTCAGGGCCTCCAGTCCTGTTGAGAGCTTGATTTTAGCCCACAGATACTGATTTTGAAATACTGGGTTTCAGAACTATGAGAAAAAAAAATTCTATTGTTTTAAACCACCAGGTTTGTGGCAATTCATTCTAATAGCCACAGGGAACTAATACAGCCAGCTAGCGGCTGGTTCTGGGCATCAAGACTTCTGGCATGGCATCCCAGCTCTGACACTCACTCAGTAAATCTCTTTTGGAACTAGAATTCTCACTCAGGCTTCATCCTCATTCACAGCTAACTCTGGGCAAGTCTCCTCCCCTTACCTTTACTTTCCTAGCCAGAAGATGAGAGAGTAATGCAATGGTTTGGGGTGGACAGAGAGGCTGGACTGCATATGTGCAACCGCTAGCACAACGCCAGGCTCACAGCGGCCACTCCAGGAAAATTACTTCTGTTCTCCCATTCTTGTTGTGAAAATAATGGCCAGCATTATTTGAGTACCTGCTGTATACCAGGCACCATTCTACATGCTAAGCCTTCACTTATAAAGGAAGTACCAGCCAGCATTTCTAAGAGGAAAGTTGGACAGGTTAAGTGTGCCCCTAAAAGAGAAATATGTTGCTCTAGCCAGAAGGTGGGGTGAGTGAATATGATTTATTGCAAAGCTATGATGTCCCAGAAGGAAATACAAGACAAAAACCAAAAAATAACAGCAACAGAAAAATATAATCAACAACATAGATTTCTTTTACTCTACCAGGGGCATCCTTCCTATTCTTTGTAACCAGCCCAGGATACTTTCCAGTGAGTGAGTCTTTCTCATAACACAGAGGTCATGCTCAAACACAAAAACACAGCTGAACATCTCTTCCTTTTGTCATCTCTCCCTACTTTCCTTGAACTTGACTTTTCTAGATCCAATGGTCTAAAATGAAAAAAAGATAAATAAAAGTAGAAAGCCTTGGTATGCCATACAGATTTCAAGTAAAAAGGGCAGCTATTTCTCCCAGGATTTAATGCTTTGCTGTCTCAAGGAAACTCTCACGCATGCTCTGGCTCCTAGGGACTAGAGAAGGCCCCTCAGGGTCCAGATCTATCCTGCTTCTGTGGGGGCAACTGCAGGTGGGTGGGACGGGGGCCAGGAGCCCTCCTCTGGCTTTCTGGCTTCCTCCTGGTCCCTGCCACAGCCTCCCAGACTGGGTGTTAGGATCAAGTGTTGGCAGGAAACTGGGGAAGAGCAGGAAAGGAGACTGGCAGAGTTCATAGCTGCCTCTCTAAGTGACGAGCATGGGAGGAATGATCTGGGCCTTCTTTCTAGACTCTCAGTCTTGACTGTCACCCTGGGGTGAGTTTGCTCTGACCCGCCTCCTCACTGGACCTCACCTTCAGACTGGGCTTCCATCACAAAGGAGGCAGAAAGAGCTCAGTGGTTCAAAGGTGGGGGGTGCAGGCTCCAGACGGCAGGAGTTTGAGTCCTAGTTCCACCAAGGGTCAACTGGGAGGCCTGAGAGAGTGTCTTCACCTTCCCAGCCTCAGCAGCCTCACCCATAAAATGGGGTGATGGAAGGAAAATGGGGAAAGTGTGGCTCAGGGAGTCCTCCTGAATTTCTCCTCCCACCTTCCCTCTGGCAATATACTGGTAAGGCAGAGCTCAGTGTGCCTTTCACCTTTAGGGGTGGAAAAATAACTAACACAATTACAGCTGTGAGGAAGACAGTTAAAAGGGAAGGCCTTCATGAAGGCAGGTGCTGAGAGGCGGGCACTGGGTGAGAATGGGCAGGCAGCATTTGCAATGACCAGGATGAGGGACGGGGTAGTCAGGGGGCCCAAAGCAGCAGGTGGCACCAGGAAAGTCAGACAGCTGGGCCAGGCCTGAGTGTTTGAATTTCATTTTAGATTTAAATTTAAGTAATAATAAACCTACATTGAGAGTTTTTACAGAGGAGTGAGGTCATCGCAGCTGTGTTGTCAGAAGGTGGTGCTGGTTGGTGTGTGGAGACCATCCTAGAATCAGAGGAAATGGGGCCCTGCTTGGGTGCAATCGTCATGGTTCAGAAAGAGATAACAGTGGACTGGACCAGGGTGGCCTGAGTTGAGATGGAAAAGAGATGGGGGTTCAGAGAAGGACTGTGACATCCCATTCACTACTTCATGTGTTCTTTCTGGCCAGTACCCACTATTCGGTACTCACTATGAAGCCAGTACCCACTGTTCCCATGTTAGAAAACTGGACCAGAGAGGTTAGATAACTTCCCTAAGACCACATAGTGGGTAAGTAGCAGAGCTGAGATCTGAACTGAGACCATCTGGATCCTGAGTCCACATGCCACACTACTCCCGCCTCAACAGGTCTTGACAGGCTGAAGGTGGGGAGGGAAAGGAAACATGAGATGGTTTCTAGGGTTTATGCCTGAGGAACTGGGCCAGGGGTGGTGCCATTTACAGGTGGGGATCTGCTGAGGGAGGGCAAGGCTTGTGGGGGGGGGGGGGCGGGGGAAACAAGACCTTTTTTTGTTTGGGTTGTGGTCCCCGTGCCCCCAACAATTCCACACCCTTTTCCCTAACCAACAGAGC
>CAUYPK010121869.1:0-26476 GCA_963574355.1 Loris lydekkerianus | reverse complement strand
TTCTCTTCTCTTCTCTTCTCTTCTCTTCTCTTCTCTTCTCTTCTCTTCTCTTCTCTTCTCTTCTCTTCTCTTCTCTTCTCTTCTCTTCCCTTCCCTTCCCTTCCCTTCCCTTCCCTTCCCTTCCCTTCCCTTCCCTCCCCTCCCCTCCCCTCCCCTCCCCTCCCCTCCCCTCCCCTTCCCTCTCCTCCCTTCCCCTCCCCTCTCCTCTGTCCTCCTCCCTCCTCCTGTCCCCTCTCCTTTCCTTCCCTTCCTTTCTTTCTTGACAGAGTCTCACTCTGTTGCCTGGGCTAGAGTGTCATAGTGTCAGCCTAGCTCACAGCAGCCCAAAACTCCTGGGTTCAAGTGATCTTTCTGCCTCAGCCTCTTGAGGAGTTGGGACTAAAGGCATGCACCATAATGCCCAGCTAGTTTTTGTATTTTCAGTAGAGATGGGTTCTTGCTTTTACTTAGGTTGGTCTCAAACTCCTGAGGTCAAGTGATCCTCCCACCTTGGCCTCCCAGAGTGCTAGGATTATAGGTGTGAGCCACCATGCTGGCCTGTAATATTTTTTAAATTATTGTATGCCTAAATTTTTTTTTCTCTCATTCTTGAGTGAATAATCATTTAGCTGGGTTTAGAATTCTGTGGTAGAATTTTCTGGTATTAAAGTTAGAATTCTAGTTAGTGTAGGTAGCCACTTTCTCTCAGCACTTGGCAAGAATTCCTCCCATGGTTTCTGGCTTCTGTTTCTGAAGCTACTATCAGTTTTTTTTCTTTTGTAGATAACCCATCTTATTTCTGCTGATAAGATTATTTTTTAGTTATCCTTACATATCTCACAGCTTCACTGTGATGTGTGGATACCTAGATACATCATAGTGAAAATACAAGTTCCTATCTGTTTATATCTAGCGAACCTTAGTGAATTCTAACTTTAATACAAGAAAACTTCCAATATTATCTCTTTGAACATCATTTCTTTCTCATACCATTTTTTTCTTTTCTTCTGGAATTTCTATTAGTTATATGTTGGCACCTATTCGTCTACCTTCTATGCCTCTTAATTGCCCTTTCATATTTTTAAAAATACGTTTCTTTTCTCTTTGTGTAGCATTATAGGTGATTTCTGCACGAATGCCTTCTAATTAATGGATCTCTGTAACACTGTAAATTCATAGGGTTTATCCAATACTACTGAGTTTTATTTATTTCTTTTTTTTTGAGAGTCTTGCTGCATACCCTGGATAGAGTTCAGTGGCATCATCATAGTTCACAGCAACCTCAAACTCTTGGGCTCAATTGATCCTGATCCTCTTGCCTCAGCCTCCTGAGTAGCTGAGACTACAGGTGCACACTATGACTCCTGGCTAATCATTCTATTTTTAGTAGAGACAGAGTCTCACTTTACTCAGGCTGGGTCAAGCAATACTTCTGCCTCGGCCTCCCAGAGTGCTAGGATTACAGGCGTGAGCTACCACATCAGACCTGAGTTTGTGTATCTTAATGCCTATGTTTTTTATTTCAACTAGTTGTTTTTCCTAACATGCTTTTATTTTTGCCTATTTATTATTCCATAATTTATGTTTTTATAAATGGCTATTATTCATTTCTTTAGATTTTTGAGGATTCTAAACATTTCTCCATAACACTTGTTACTACTTGACATATTACATAATTTAAAAAAGAAAACTTTCTTTCACTAGAATGAGGGCAAGCACTTTTTTTTTTTTTTTTTTTTTTTGAGATGGAGTCTCACTATATTGCCCTTGGTAGAGTGCCATGGGGTCAACAGCAACCTCAAACTCTTGGGCTTAAGTGATTCTCTTCACTCAGCACTACAGGTGCCCACCACAATGCCCAGCTATTTTGTTGTTGTTGTTGTAGTAGTTGTCATTGTTATTTAGTGGGCCCAGGCTGGGTTCGAACCTGCCAGCCCCAGTGTATGTGGCCAGTGCCCTAACCACTGAGCTATGGGTGCTGATCCAAGCACTTTGTTTTGTTTATTGTATTCTCAGCAACTGAAACATTGTCTAGGACATTGCAGGTGCTTAGAATATTTGCCAAACAAGGAATAAGTGACCTTTAGGCCAGATTCCTCCTCAGTTGGGGTAAGAAACTTTGGATAAGTCGCAGTCCCAGTATATTATATCCTTGATTTTTGGGTGTAGCAGCCCCACCAAGTCCCTGGCTTGGGGACACTTCTTCATGTGATGGTCTCCCACTCACCACAGGAGAAAAGCTCCTGGCCACCTCCACCTGCTCCTTGACCTGCAAACTCCCAAACTCATGGTGTCATTCCTGCCTTCAACATCGTGTTTCTATGTTTCTCTGATCCTTGGAGATGCTGATCTTTTGGAGCAGGCTTTGACTTAAATTTTTAATTTTTGTGTTTTATCTACTATTCGTAAGTGTTTGGAGCAGAGGGGGCCCTAAAAGCATAGACTTGTAGTACCAAAATGACTGGAAGTCTGGCAATGGTAACTTGTTCTCACTCTGCATTTAGCCTTATAGTAACAGCAGGCCTGTGGGGTTTACACTTGAAAATATGGAATGCTGACACTGGAGGACATGTTAATGCTAACCTCACTGCCTCCTTTTACAGAAGAGAGGCCAGTGACTTGCTTCAGGCCATGCATTTCGTCAGTGGCAGAGCCAAGAAGGTAAACCTTGACTTGGTAGCAGTCTGGGCCAATGAACAACTGCCTTTGCACACCTGATTCCTTTTGCACAGAATGGCCATCCTGCTTTGGGGCTCTGCTGAACCTCACAGTTGAAGGGCTTGCTCTGGTGCTGCCCAGTTTTCCTCCTGTGATCTCTTGCATTTCCTGAGGCACAGAGCACTGGAGAGGGAGGGGAAGAGGATGGGTTTTCATAATTAGCTAGTGCCTGCCAGTAGTGGCCCTGCCTATGGGAAGGCGTGGGAGGCCTCAGTTAACGTCCCTGGAATGCTTGCATTTTAATACACCACTGCTCTCTAGTGGCCACAAGGGCATCCAACGTGTAGTCTGGAACAGTGAGCAAAATCGCCCAGACCCAGTCTGTAGCAAGTATCAGGGTTCTCACAGTCGCAACCTCTCTGCCCTGAATGAAAACATAAAAATTCAAATCCTATTTATTTGTTTTTTCAGCACAAAATATAAAAACATATTTATATAGTGAAAAAGTGGAATCTATCTCTATGTAGAGACGTATGCCCTCACCTATCAATACTAATCATCCAAGTAGCACTAACAGAAATATAACACGAGCCACATAGTAATTGAAAGTTCTCTAGTAGCTACATAAAAAAGCTTTAAAAAGTTACATTCATTTTAATGAATATTTAACTAATATAGCCAAAATATTATCATTTCAACATGTATCAATATAAAAACTACTACACTTGATCTTAGCCAAAAGACTAAGATCATATAAAAACTATTAATAATGGCCGAGGACTCACAGCTGTAATCCCAGCACTCTGAGAGGCTGGTTTGATCAGGAGTTCCAGGCCAGCCTGAGCAAGAGCGAGACTCTATCTCTACAAAAAAATTAAAAAAAAATTAGCTAGGTGTGGTGGTGTAGTCCCAGCTCCTTGGGAGGCTGGGGCAGGAGGAATGCTTGAGCCCAAAATTTTGAGGTTGCAGTGAGCTATGATGATGCCACTACACTCTACCTGGGGCAATAGAGTGAGAGTTGGTCTCCAAAAAAAGAACACCCCCCCAAAAACCCCTAACTGCTAATAAGACATTATACATTCTTTTTGGCTTACTAAGTTTTTGAAATCTGGTATGAATTTCACACCTATAGCACATCTGTGTTCAGACCAGCCATACTGCAAGTGCTAATGGCTACTGCATTGCACTGAGGTTTGTAGGCTCATGAGGGAAATTTTCACCAATCTGCATCAAGGTAAGAGAACTATGAACAACTTTTTTTCATATATAAAGTCAATGTGAGATTATTGGCTATCTTTTTTGAGAGAATGCTTGGAGGTTTTCCTTCCTACTGTTGATATTAATATATTTACTCTTCTATGAAATGGTGGTCCTAGCAGGAGACAGTATATTCATGTGTTCTTATTTTGGAAATAAAACATTTGCAGGAGACAGGTCCTAGCAGGAGATAGTATATTCATCAAGCGTTCTTATTTTGGAAATAAAACATTTGAATCCCTTCCTCAGGGATTCACACTTCGTGTGTGATGTTCTAAGTCCTGGGAGCCACCGTGCTGGGTGGCTTTGTTTCCCTCCGTGGACAACTGATGCTCACATGGACCACACACCTGCCAGGCAGGGTGCTGGGCCATTCTCTGGGTGTCAGCGCCACCTTTCTTTCTGCCTCAGAAAAGCATAAGGAAATGCAGGCGTTAGTGTGACATGAATAGAGGGCAACCTTGAATTTATCCTAAAAACAGCCACCAAATGAGTAAATCGTTTGCAAAACCCAGTTCTTAGCAATAATTAGGAACAAATTACTACTCTACTGAGCATACAGACGGGATATTGTGAAATTTGTATTTAGTCTGCAACCCTGTTTCCTAGCATAAAATCCTTAAAATCCTCACAGTGATGTCTTTTTTGTATGCTAATCAGTTGATGGCTGGCTGGCAGCCCTAGGTAGCTTCAGGATGGGGGCTGGTCACCAGAAATACTAAAGCAGGATTGGGGGGTTGGGACTTTTAGCCCTGCTCCCCTACATCTGAGGAAGGGAGAGGGGTTACTGAACATTAGTTTGATCACCCATGGCCAATGGTTTAATCAATCATACCTATGTAATGAAGCTTCCATAAAAACCCAGAAGGACAGGGTTCAGAGAGCTTCTGGATAGCTGGATGTGTGGAGGTTCCCAGGGGTATGGTGCACCCCTTCTCCCATACCTTGCCTGGTGGATCTCTTATCTGTATCCTTTGTAATATCCTTTATAATAAACTGGTAGCTAAGTGTTGCTGTGATTTCTAGCAATTTAATCTAACAGAACGAGGGCTTCATGGGAACTCCAACTTGAAGCTGGTCAGTCAGAAGTTCCTGAGGCCCAGACTTGTGACTAGTGTCTGAAGGGGAGGCAGGCGTGTGGGACAAGCTGTGGGGGACGAGCTGTGGGAATCGGACATTATCTCCAGGTAGATAGGTCAGAGTTGGTTGGAGGACACACAGCTAGTGTCTGCTGCAGACTCAATTGCATGCTTATGAGTGTGCCCCACAACCAATATTTGGTGCAACAGGTCCTCTGTGCCAATTGGTGGTGTAAGGGCAGAGGACACACAGCTTGCGTTTCTTCCACTTATAGCCTACTGCTACACACCTTGGAGGATGGCATTGCAACTTTTTGTGCCTTGTTTTAACTGCAAATAATAGAAGCTGATAAAATAAAAAAGAGAAAGTCGCTGATTGATGAGAAAGGTCTTTAATATCCTTTAATATCTGAAGTGGTGCTGGGTAAGATTGTCGCACTGGATGGGGTTGGGGGACAGAGGGGCATGAGACTCTTTTTCTGGGAGCAAGGATTTTCCCCTCTGTATTATGGAAGGAGTGTCTACTTACAGTGGCTACAAATTACAGTCTGGTCTCAGATTCTCCTCATCTCTAACTGGTATCCCCCTTGATTCATCTGCCTGCCCTGGGTGTCCTAGCAGGTCAGAGTCCTATCCCAGGGTTTGAGGCTGAACTTTAAGGTGTCCTTAGGGTGCCAGCCCCATATGCTGGAGGTGGCAGGTTCAAACCCAGCCCTTACCAAAAATTGCAAAAAAAAAAAAAAAAAAAAAAAAAAAAATCCTCTGGCCATCCTGCTTATAAATGCAGACCTTTAGCTTTCCAGCCAGAAGTCACCAGGTCACTAATTACCAGTTGTGTTTCCTTTTCAAATATAATCTTTATGCTAGAGTCATAATATGGAAAAGATCCCAGCAGATTGGAATTTTGTAAATCAAATAATTTTGATTGCTGTGGGAGCTCACAATTTAAGGAATCCTATGGTGGATTCTTTTATAGATTGAGTAATCAGCCCTTTCTCTGTTTTAAAAATTTCTCTATTTAAAAAAGTTTTAATATATTATTTTGCCTAAGGGAAATGAGTCCATGCATAGTGAAAAATAAAAAAAGATGCAACAAAAAGATACTATCTTCAAGCTTCCCCTCTGTATTTAAATAGTGGTATGTAATCACAATTATCTAGCTCACAAGCAATTACACTAAGTATTAATGAAAGAACTCTAGTTATACAACTGTGCTCAAGGGAGGCTTCTGCTTGAAAGTCAGGGTTAATGGCCCAGCAATTGTTTTAATGGATTTTCAATGAAGTGCGAAGATGACAGTCTAACAAGGGTGAGCTTCTATGACAGAGCTTGATGAAGTGCCATTAGTATCTTGACCTTGTTTCTGTTTTCATTTCTTTACGACCCTGGCGAAGGAAGTCCCTAAGTATTATATTTGTGTATTAGTTTACGTTTAGCACAACTCATAAAACCTTTGTTAGCTGGGAGGGAAGGTATCCCATCTCCATTTCTTTTGTGGGATAGGTGTGGATATAGCTTCCTCAAGTGGAGGTGTTAGATGTTTAGATGACAAACCCGGGGTGCAGATTCTAATTCTGTTCTTCATTGGCTCTTTCCAGGCTCCCTGACTGTCTAGTTCCACCTCTCTGGCCTCAGCCTCCTAAAGAACTTGGCCCTGGATACCCAGCCCTCAGAGTCATGTCCTCTACTGGTTCCATGTCCTCAGGAGTAACCAAGTTCCCACTCTCGGAGGCCTATGGCTCATGGTTCTGGAATCAACCTCTGGAATCAGATTGCCTGGGTTTGACCCTGCCTCTACTAGCCGTGAGTCCTTGGCAAGTCACATGGCCTTTTGGTGTCTCATCTCTTTGCTCATGTAAGATCTGTGCCTCGCATCTGTGAGCGAGGAGGGTGTGCGGGTGGCATTCCTCCCCGGCACTCATCTTCTTCCCTCGTTCTGAATCCATGTGCTTGAGCCCAAGGACTTTTCCTTGACCCCACTCCTAGCACTTCTGGGCACTCAAATTTTGCTCTTGATCTCAATTTCCCTGGCTGAGTTCCCTGTGTCAGAAAGGCTACATAAATTCTGTTTTGTGTTTGTTTGTTTGCTTAAAAAATGTGTCTCCTAACTAGGGATTAGCAGAGACTATGGCTGCAAGCCAGATCCTCCCACCACCTTTTTTTGTTGTTGTTGTCAATAGAAATTTATTGGAACAAAAAGAGCTCATTCACTGCTATATTCTCTGTGCCTGCCTTCCTGCTACCACAGCAGAGCTGAGTCACTATGGCAGTGAAGGGATGGCTCATGAGTCTAAAATACTTACTGTATGGTCCTTTCCAGAAAACGTTTACCGATCCCTGCTTGTTATGGGTTGAATTATGTATATCCCAAAAAGATTTGTTGAAGTCCTAACCCCTAGTACCTCCAAATATGACTACCGTATATACTTGAGTATAAGCCGAGTTTTTTTCCGGCACAAAATTTGTGCCGAGTTTGGGTTTTTCGGCACAAATTTTGTGCCGAAAAAACTCGGCTTATACTCGAGTATATACGGTATTTGGAAATAGAGTCTTTGCAAGAGCCATCAGGTTAAAATCAGGTCAATAGAGTGGGCCCTAATGCAATGTGATTGCTGTCCTTCTAAGAAGGGGACGTTTAGACACAGAGACAGACACAGACAGAGGGAAGGTGAGGTGAAGACACAGGAAAATGCTACGTGCGGATGGAAGATTGGAGTGGGGCCTTTCCCAGCCGAGGATGCCCAAGGCCACTTGGACGCTGGGAGAGAGGCCTGGAACAGCTGCTCATCCAGCATCTTCGGAGGACAACTTGATCTTGGACTTCTGGCCTTTAGAACTCTGAGGCGATACATTTCTGTTGTTTTGCATTATGTAGTTTGTGGCACTTTGTTACAGCAGCCCAGGAAACACTTTCCCTGCCCACTAGTTCTTTTCTGTCTCCCTCCTGGTTCTTCCGTTTGACACATTGGTGCGGGGTGTGCGGCAGGCATTTCGGGGTGGCCCTCCCGCACGTCACTGCGGTGGCTTCTCCCGAGGTGGTAGGGCCCGCAGGCCCTTAGCCAGTAATGGAAGCTCAGAGACTTTGGGGCTTGCCACATAGGCACCTCGCAGGGCGGCGGCGGGGAGGGAAGTAGCGTTTCCTGAGACTCCTTCTGTGTTTTCCACACATTATCCCACGACCCCCGCCACCAGCCTGATAATTATTTGCCAAGGAATTAAACTAAGACTCAGGTCTGACTGTAAAAAGGGTGCTTTCTCTCTTGCCCGACTCCCCGACTCTGTGGGCTTCTCATGACAGAGACACTTGAAGGAGGGGCAGGTGCCTACAGCACTGTGCAGTCCCCTGGGAACCAGCCTGCACACAAGGAAAGCCTCGGGAGGCCACTTCTCTCGAGGACAATGCTGTCTTCAGCAGTGTTGAGGCAGAGAGTCCAGAGGCCTTTCCTGCAGCCCTGTGGGGTGTGGCTGGGGTCTGGGGCCTGGGGGTGATTGCAGCGCATCATGTGGTTGTGAAAGCTACCACCTGCTCAGGGTAGGGTTTGGTTTGGGACACTGTGGGGCTCTCCTGACCTTGGCCCAGGTGCCCATCCAGTCTGAGGTTCTTGACGCCATGGCCTCTGTTTCTTCCTCATTCAATTATGAAGATTCTTCCACACTGTGGCTATTCTGTCAAGTTATGCAGGGAGTTTGGGGACCACAAGTGAAGTTCACCATCCCAATAGGATTATCTCTATAAAGGAGAAGATTGAGACCCAGTGGGGTCAGTTCTCACAGCCACTCCGGGATGATGACGTTGGGACTTGGCTCCTCTGGCTCTGCGGCTCTCATGGCAGCATAAGGAGAGGTGGGGTGCTGTCCGTGTGCTCGGCCTCTTCCCATCAAACATTCAGAATGTGGTTCCTGTGTGTGAGAGAGAAAGGGAGGGAGGGAGGGAAAGTGAGCAGGGGCCCAGTGAACTCTCCCTCCTCAAGGCACCGACAAGGTGAAGTGCTGAGGTGGGGAAGGATGGAGAGCACAGGGACAAAGGTCAGGTGTGTTCTGAGGAAGAGAAGAAGCTGGAGGAGAAAGAATAGAAGCAAAATGTGCAAAACTGACCCGGGACACTAAGCTTTCCCACCTTGTCCTTTTCCCCCAAAAGCCAAAGAAAGTGCCACCTCCCCAACCTCAGAGACGCTGGTTCTGAGACTGCCCTTCCCTGGTTCAGCCTAGTAAGGTGTACCCAGGGCCTGCAGCTGTGCAGGAACTGTGGTAAGTCCCACCTGAGGAGGGCGGGGCAGGTGGCGTGGTCCTGCAGGTGGGGCAGTCAGCAGATCCCACGGCAATGGCTGAAGAGCCCGCCTGTTCCATTCCTGCCTGAGGGAGGCTGAATAGTGGCCTCCAGAGAAGATAATTTTGGACTTCTGGTCTCCAGAACTGTAAGAGAACAAGTTTGTGTTGTTCTAAACCTCTGAGTTTGTGCAGCCACAGGAAACAGACAATGGACTGCCTGGACGCTCTGGCTCCTCAGGCTGAAGAGGCAGTGGACTGTGGGGGACACCTGAGGCCACTTCCTCCCCAGGCTGAGCTGAGCAATTCTGGGAGGTCTTTTCCCATGGCAGGAAGAGGGCTGCAGCTTGGCCCTCCCCTCTCCTGCTCCTCAGGACACCAACTCCCAGTAGGGCCTCTGCAGAAGCTGCCAGGCTCCTCTAGCACTGGGTGTGGCAGGAGCAGCTGCCTTCATCTAGGATAGTTAACGGAATGATCACCCAATGCATGCTAGGATTCTCTAGAGTAGTGGTTCTCAACCTTCCTAATGCCACGGCCCTTTAATACAGTTCCTGTGGGTCGCAACCCACAGGTTGAGAACTGCTGCTCTAGAGGCTGGGAATGTGGCTGTGCAGAACACGACACAACATTCTGCACCTGAGTGGAAGAGCACAGGTGGTAAATTGCCAAACACCTACACATCAGGTGATGGCAAAGGCTGGGGAAAAATTAGCAAGGGAAGGGCATAGAAAGTGCTAGAAAAGAGAGGAGGTCAGGGGGTCCAGGAGGGCCCTTACAAGATGCACTATTAGCCCCTCAGAGATCTCTAGAGGGAGGAAGAACCTTTCAGGCAGAGGGAACAGCAGGACAAAGCTGTGGGGACAGGAGCATGTGGGTACTTTCATGGACAGAGGGGAGACCAGTGTGGCTAGTAGGGTGTGAGAGGTAGGGAAGAGGTAGGAGGCAATGTGTGTGTGCAGAGGGCCTGGGGCGGCCTCTTGGGCATTAGGCAGGCTGACAAGGGATCTATAAAAGGGTTCTGAGGAGAGGAAGGAGTTGGTCTGAGCATTGGAAGGATCCTTTGTGGAGACTTGAGATGCCTCCTGACTCTGTTCTGCAGCTGATCTGGCCTTCAGCTGGGGGAGTTGCAAGAAAGACAGAGGGGAGAAAGAGGAAGGCTCAATTCTTCTCATTCTCATCCCTTTCTTCTCATCAGTGGAAGCACCCTACCTGTACATGGTCTTCTTTCTTTACTTACACAGCAATCCCCTGTCCCCCCTCCATCTTGGCAATCATTTACACTTTAGTAAAATTAAGCATATAATGCCTCATTACCTTCTTCAAGGTTAGGAGTTGAATTGTGTCTCCCAAGAAGGTATGTTGAACTCCCAACCCCCAACTCTCCCTGAGAATATGACCTTATTTGGAAACAGGGCCATTCCTATTAAGATAAGCCTTTACTCCAAAGTGACTGGTGTCCTAAGAAGATGACATGAAGATACAAGGGAAGAATGTGAAGACAGAGGCAGAGGTAGGTAGGACCAGGCAGCCGCAAGGCAAAGAATGCCAAGGATTGCTGAAAAACACGAGAAACTAGAAGAGGTGAGGGAGGATGCTCCCCTAGAGCAGTGATTTTCTACTGGTGTGCCATGAGAGGATCCCAGGTGTGCCACAAAAATTTTAAAAATCATTAATTAAATGATTTTTGAAAGAAGTTCAAAGCACAGTAAGTATATTCTTTTTTATTTTTTACTTTTTTTTGATCAACATAATTTAAGTGTGCTGCAGAAGTTTAACTATAGGTACAAGTGTGTTGTGAGATAAAAAAGAGTGAAAAACACTGGGCTAGAGCCTTCAGAGGCATCACTGCCCTGCTGACACCTCAGCTTTGGGCTCTAGCCTCTAAACTAGGGGAGAATAGATTTTTGTTGTTTTAAGCGGCCCAGTTTGTGGTACTTTGTTATGGTAGCCCTAGGAAACTCATACCAGGGATACTACAGGACATTATATTTTTTATGTTCTTATTTCTAATTTAAGATTTATCCCATCCAAAGAAATGTTCAGAATCCCATTAGCCTACTAATCAGCCTGAAGATAAAAGTGCTTTGTCTCGGGGAGCGCTGGGACCGTGTGGGAATTCAGAAGGGTCCATTTGTCTTGTGGTCTGAATGTGCTTACCACTGGGGAGTGGGAGCTGGGAGGCACCTGCCTGACTGCTGGGGAGTTGCTGGGTGGGTTTGGCTGAGGGACGCTGAGAGTATGGGCATAAGGAAGGCGTGGACACAGGGTCTTAGACTTTGCTGTGGTAGAGAGGGTGGGTGTGGGGATTTGGGGGAAATTAAATGCCAAACTTCACCTTTTCTTTGTCTGAAGATTAAGCTGTCCACAGATATTAGTTATTGAGTCCTTCCCTGTGCAGTTCTGTTTACAAGCCAGGGACACAGAGCGATCAAAACAGTCCCTTTGAAACAAACGCTGTTCACAAATGTTCATTATTGATAACTGCAAAAGGTGCAAACAACCCCAGTGTCCATCAATGGACACTGTATGGGTGTCAATACAATGCAATGTTCTTCAGCTGCAGAAAGAATGGAGTCTTGCTGTGTGCTACAGCACGGCAGACCTCAACAACATCACGCTAGGCGGAAGAGATCAGACAAAAGGCCACATCTTGTGTGATTCCTTTTACATAAAATACCCAGAGACAAAAAGCATATTGGTGATTTCCAGGACTCAGAAGAGGGAAGAATGGGGAGGGGCTACTTAATGGGCGTGGGGCTTCCTTCTGGGGTGATGGCAATGTTCTGAACTAGGTAGTGGTGATAGCTCAGCAACACTGTGAATGTACTCTTGCTGACATGTACATTTTAAAATAGTAAATGTTATGTTATTTTACTACAATTAAAAAATGGGAGGATTGCTGTGGCCAGGAGTTCAAGACCAGCCTGGACAATGGTAGCAAGACCCTGTTTCTTTTCTTTTCCTTAAAAAATTTTTTTTTATTTAAACAGTCTTACTTTGTCACCCTTGGTAGAGTGCCATGGCATCATAGCTCACATGAACCTCAAACTCTTGGGCTCAAGTGATCCTTTTGCCTCAACCTCCTGGGTAGCTGAGACTACAGGCGCCTGCCACAATGACTGGGTATTTTTAGAGATGGAGTCTCCTGTTGCTTAGGCTGGCCTCAAACCCGTGAGCTCAAGCAATCCACCTGCCTGGTCCTCCCAGAGTGCTAGAATTACAGGTGGAGTCACCACACCTGGCCCCAAAACCCTGTTTCTTAAAAAAAAATAGGTGGGTGTGGTGGCTTGCTCTTATAGTTCCACTGCTGGGGAGTGGAGGTGGGAGGATCCCGAGCCCAGGATTTCGAGGTTGCAGTGAGTTATGATCAGACCACTGCACTGCAGTCTGGGTGACAGAGTGAGACTCTCTAAAAACAACAACAACAAGGAGTCCCTGCCCCCGCATTAAGGTAAGGAGAAACAGACAACCAACAACAGGGAAATGCACACTTACTCTAAGTGCTGTGGAGTCTCAGAAGATGGGCTAAGGCAGAGGTTCTCAACCTGAGGATCGCGACCCACAGGAACTGTATTAAAGGGCCGGGGCATTAGGAAGGTTGAGAACCACTGGGCTAAGGAAACAGAGAGGCAGAGGGAGGGTGCTGATCTAGAGGGGAGTCAGGCTGATGGCTGGGAGTACCCTCAAGGCTGGGGAGCAGAAAGGGCAAAGGCCATGAGGCGGGAGTGAGCTGGCCAGAGTGTCAGAGGAGGGCAGCAAGAGGCCAGTGTGACTGGAGCTGCTGAGGGGATGAGGACAGGGCAGGGAATGAGGCTTGGTGAAGGGGTGGCAGCGGGGCTGGGAAGGCCTGCAGAGCAGGTGCCCTGGGGACCAAGGGGCAGGAGCAGAGAGTGGAGGGAGGGGCAGGTATGGAAGGTGGAACTCAGTTGGAAGGCTGCTCCTGAAAGAACCAACCAGACCTGAGACTAAATACTTCCTCCACCTGAGTCAAGTAAAGCTATTGAGAGTTATGTAGATGCCTCTCTCCTGTCCTCAATTTCAAGGTAGCAGAGTCACCGATCTGTGAGCACTGCTTTTTGAGCATGGTGCCTAGACATGCTCATTTACTTATTTTTCATTCATGTTCGTATTGAAGGATGTACTCTATCTCACACAGGTGTGTCTCCTGTGCCTCTCCCCACCCCCCATGCTCCCCATCCCTCTCGGCCTGCTTCCTTTTCTCCATTGCACTTACTTAGCACTGCCCAACACATGTGCGATACACATTCATCATGGTTAGTTTTATGTGTCCACTGGCTAAGCTATAGGACCCAGTTATTCAATCAAACTCTAATCCAGTATTGCTGCAAAGGTATTTTACAGATGTGGTGAACATCTGCAATCATTTGACTTTAAGTAAAGATTACCTTCCACAGCTTGGTGGGCCTCATCTAATCCATTGAAAGGCCTTCAGAGCAAAACTGAAGTTTCCCTATGGAGGAAGATATCCCGGCCCATGACTGCAGCTTCAACTCGTGTATGAGTTTCTGGCCTGCTCCCCAGATTTCAGACTTGCCAGCCTCCACAATTGTACAAGTCAGTTCCTCAAAATAAATCTATGCATGTACATAATACATACACACGTGTACACATCTATATCACCTGTACCCATCTCTCTCCTCCTGGTTCTGTTCATCTGGACAACCCTGACTGATGTGGGTCCTTATCTGTTTGTCATACTCCCTCCCCCAGACACAGGCTCCCCACTGGCAGGGTCTTATTTCCTTCCCACCTGTGTCTGCAGAGCCGAGGACAGTGCCTGCTAATAGTAGGTGCTCAGTCAATATGGTCCAACTGGTCGTTCTTTATGATTCTTGCTTCTCTGTGTGGTTGCAACTCAGTTTGAAATTCAAGACACAGAAAAAAAAAAAAAAAAAAAACCAACCTACGCTCAGTCAAATCTGAGCCTGGGGATTTCCCAGTTGGGCTCAGCCTTGTGGATTCTGCTGTTGAATTTGTGTCTGTTTTGCAGCTGGAAGAAAGCTGTGGCAGCGGAGAATGGCTACACATTTAAATTCAAGTTCAGGTTCTCCTAGCAACACGCACGCCCCCGCTGCTGCTGGCTGTATGATCCAAGCACCAAATAAGTGCAGCTGGGGCAGTTGGTGTTGCTAGGAGAACAACGACTCTGCTTCCAGAGCGGGTGGGTGACTGGAGGCATTGCCAGGGGCGTGCAAGGTGGGTGTTGCCTTTTTTGCCTGCCGTAATTGTCTGAAAGCTAGGTGAGTGAGGAGGTGCCTGGGAAGGGGTGGAATGAAGGAGAAAGTGTGAGCCCTGCCTTTTGTTTGTTTGTTAAAGAACTAGTGGTTAGTGAAAAGCCTCTTGTTTCAGAATGTGTCCCCAATAGGTTTGCAGTTAGGGACAGAGTCTGTAGGAGCTTATCAAACAACTGATCCCTACTCTGTTTGGCTCTTAGCATCCATAGCCCATCTGGATCAGCTGAGTATCAAATGTGGGGGAGTGCTTTGGGGGTGGGGTCAGAAATGACAAAGCTCAAGCTGGCCTTGGATGGGGTAGAGAGGGATTTGGGCTTCCAGATTTTGTGTTCACTTAGTTATATCACAGACTGTCCTGACCTTGCACCTGTGTCCCATTGCTACAGTCCTATGAGTGAGTTGACCGTCTGCAAAGCAAACCAGTCCACCCAGGCAGCCAGAAGAACACTTCCCTCTGACTTTGCCTGTTGACTTAGAGGGAAGGGTGGTGTGGTGTGGTTGGGCGAGGATTGCGGCCACACTTCCCAGGTGTTGTCTCCAGTTCTGAGGAGCTAGCCTGCAGAAGAGGAGCTGACTCAGAGGGGCTGAGAGCTGAACCTGCTCTGTCACATTCTGAAGGCCACCTTCTTTCTCACACATCTGCTATCAGGATTTGATGACAAGACATCATCTGCTACAGGGTTTGAGGACAAACGTGTGGAGCATTGCTTTGGGCCTGTTTTCTAAGAGAATGCCCTGAAGAAAATATGTCCAACTTTCCTCCCAGAGAAGCTTCTGCTTCAGGAGTTGGTGTGGAAAAAAATATTATATGTGTGTCAAATGGATTTTATTTCCCTCTTAGACATATGGACTTTTGCTTTTTTCCCAAGCTTTTGCTGGTAAGGTGGGATTGTGGGACTGAGCATTGGGCCAGTGGAAGGTGGAAGATGGTGAAGGCCCCAGAAAGGAGCCTGGGTCCCTGCATGACTTCATGGAGCAGAATGCTCCCCAACTTTGACTAATATTGGACTTTGAGGGGAAATCAACTTTTGTCCTGTTGAGCTACTAAGTGGTGGGGTTATTTGTAACATTTAGGCTGTCCTGAGGAACACAGAGTGTACATGGGGTCATGTAATATGATCACTTTTGGGGGTGGCAGGGAGCTAGTGGGATTTGGCGTGGTGATTCCATGAGGAGGTAGAGAGGAGCCTCCTGGGGACAAAAGGGCACGCTCACTTTTCTAAGTGCTTTAAGGTGTTATCTCATTTAAACCTCACACATCCCAATGAGGTTGGAACTATTAGTATCAACCTCACTTTATAGGAAACTGAGGCCAAAAGAAACAAAGAAGCTTCCCTAACATTGCTGGAAAGTAAACTGCAGAGCCAGGAGGAGTTGAGACATCCCAGCTCTCAAACCTGCCTCGACACTCTGTCTACCCCTGTGGAAGGCACACTGGTGAGGATGAGGAGCTCTGCTGTCATAATTGGTGTCTGAAACAAAGGCAGAAGTGACTTGACTGGCTTAAGTTTTCCAGGTTGCTAAAGATCCACACCATTTAGTCCTCTCTGAAATGGTGCTGGGTGTTCCCGGAAGCATCCCAGAGGGAACAGAGTCCTGGGTCATGAGGGAGTGTGACAGTTAGGAGGCGGGAGGCCAGCCTGCATACGCCATAGGGTCAGAGGAAGGGTGAGCCCATGTTCAGGACACAGGAGTGGTGGGGGCTAGACATGCACTCCTCTGACCCTGGTGCCCCCCAGGAGTGCATCCTGCTGCTGGCCAACCCTGGCTTTGGTGGGAAGGGAACCGGGTCACCCTTTCCCAGGTGTGTTGTAAGGAGGATGAGTCTGGAGCTGGGAAGTATGTCCTGGACATCTTCATATCCTATACAGGGGAGGCATTGAATCCACATAGCACATACTTATCAAGGGCCTGCTGCATGCCAGATGAGGCACTGGAGCAGTGTTTTTCAACCTTTATTATCTCACGGCACACTTGAACCTGTAATTAAGCTTCCATGGCACACTTAAATTATGTTGATCCCCCCCAAAAAAAGTGTAAAAAAAGAATATACTTACTATGTTTTGAACTTCTTTTGAAAATAATTTAATTAACCATCTTTAAAAAATTTTGTGGCACAACTAAGATCTACTCAGGGCGCACAGGTTGAAAACTGCTGCTCTAAACACCAGGGATGCTGTAGTGAGCAATGACATGGTCCCTGCCCTCCTGGAGCTTTCAGTCTGGATTCTTCAGTGGAGGAGGAGCTGAAGGTCACAGGCACTATTAGGCAGGGCGGGGTGGGGGAGAGGCCCGGAAGCAGAGTCCAGGGACCTCCAAAGCCAAGCCATACAACTTGACTGCAGTGGGCTTGTTCACTCGCAAGTGTTTTCAAATGACTAGAAGTTGTTTCTAGCATGAGTTTGTCTGCAGAAATTAAGTGCATCTTAGAATTGGGCCAGGGAGCCAAGGAGCCCTCACCTGGGCTGGCTTAGGGAAACCAGCTTTGGAGCATTTGAATGGAAATTTGTATTATTCTTTTTTGACTACCAGCAGAAACTGCCCAGAACATTGTCTTTTTATTTTTGATGCCACTTTGGGATCTACATTTGATTTTCTCGGTGCCACAGGCATTCTGATGAAGCTGAAGTCTTGTATTGAATTAGGAAATAAAGAAAAAACATTGGTCAGTCTGGAGCCTGGAGATATGATTTGCTGTCTGGGACACAGAGAGGCAGCCTCCCTCTCCCCACCATCTCCAGCACTTCCTTGAACAGGATTACTCTATAGTGGAAGCCCTGGCTGCTCAACAGATGTCTGGCCTTAGGGTGTAGGCAGACTCAGCATCCTAATTCCTTCAACCTGATGTGTTCTGAGTGGCAGCAGCCTCCCTCTGCCAGGGACATGCCTGTCCTCTCTTCATCTAGGTGGTGCGGGAAGTGCAGAGGCCAAGTGGAGGGTAGCTTACTCATTTTCTTCATGTTCCCTGTAAGCTCTGAGACCCCCCCCCATAATATCCATGCGGGGTTTAATACAGCTCATGTTTAACTTACAGATGGGAGAGCAGAATCCCTCAAATATCCCTTTTGAGGTTGGTAATGTCTCCTGAGCTCCAGTCCTCTGTTCCCAGCTGCAACACTCAAAATCATTACATCCTCCATTCCACCGTCATTCATTTAGAAGGCGTCCTCAAACTTTTTAAACAGGAGGCCAGTTTACTGTCCCTCAGACCATCGGAGGGCCGGACTATAGTTTAAAAACAAAACTGTGAACAAATTCCTATGCACACTGCACATATCTTATTTTGAAGTAAAAAAACAAAACTGAAACAAATACAATCACACCACCGCATGTGGCCTGCGGGGCCATAGTTTGAGGACCCCTGAGAGTCTTCTTTGTGCCAGGACTCACCAGGGGTGGGAGATAAAGAGTCAAAGAAGAAATGCCTCCCCATGTGTGCACAGTCATGGATTAATGGACACCACCCCTTCCTCTAACAGACCAACCGTTGGGGGGCGGGAGGGGGGGCAGGGCAGCATCTGCATTTGGTATTCTTAGCACCTGGAATTAGAACATAGAAGATGCTCCATAAATACTGTCACATTCATGTTGAATATACTGAGTATTGTCAAAAGACCCCAGGATGATGGAGAAACAGGAGTGAACAGTAGCTGCAGTTGACGCAGCACATGTATCAGGTAGAGGTGAACAAGGGGCTCTGCTTGGGAAAGAGGGTGTGTTGCTAAGCCTGGCAAGAGGGGCTCAGGGACTGTTCACAGGAGTGGCTGAAGGCTGAGAGTGAGGTCAGGCTGGTGAGAGAGGGGAGGAAACTGGGAGGACACGCCAGGTGTTGACAGCAGCAGCACCAAGGTACTAACCGATGGTCTATTCTGGGGGCAGTGGTGGGGGGAGGTGGAGAGGCCTGGGGCAGGTGGACACACTCATTCATCTGCAAACCATCCCTGCTGTCCCTGTCTTCCCAGATTCTCTGTAGAGTGCCCCCACCCTGTTCTCCTGGAGACCTTTCTGGCAGGACATCTTTGAGAATCCTCTGCAGTCCAGCTTGCCCCTCCTTGCGATGACAGTCCTCTGGGTTCTGTGCTCTCTCTTTCTCCACCTGGGGGCTCTGGTCTAGTTCCACTGCCCCACCCTCGTGTTCTCCTTGCCTGGGCCACTGTCCAGTCCTCCTAACTGGTCCTCCTGCCCTTCGTCTTGTTTGACTCTAATCCATTCTGCACACTTTTGGTGCTTCTTCTTTCTACAGCTTTCAGGGGTCCTCAAACTGCGGCCCGTGGGCCACATGAGGCGGTGTGATTGTATTTGTTCCCGTTTTGTTTTTTTACTTCAAAATAAGATATGTGCAGTGTGCATAGGAATTTGTTCATAGTTTTTTCTTTAAACTATAGTCCGGCCCTCCAACGTTTAAAAAGTTTGAGGACCCCTGGTCTGACCATGGCTCTCCCCTGCTCAATAGCTTTCAATCGCTTCCAGGTGTCTATTAAATTAGGTGAAAACTTCTTGAATAAGTATTCCAGGACTCCAACCTGTAGGCTCTACCCAAGTTTCTACACTGTTCTTCCACTGTCCCGTTCATGTGGTCAGCATACTTCTCCAAACACCCCTGAGTTCCTTTTGCCTGGAACACCTGTCCCCATGTCTCCAAATTTCTTTGGTGTCCTGTATGCCTTTTAAGGCTAATCTTAAACTCTGCTCTCTCTGTGAAGCATTTCCCAACTCCCCAATAAAACTTTATTCTAGCTCTTACCTCCTACTGCAGCAACCTTCCTGCTGAACTGAAGTATGGTGGATCGTTACCAAAGGCATTGGCAGTACTGGGGGGCTAATCCAGGGGTAACGGCAGGGGGAGCCAGGCAGACCTGCACCCACGCCCTAGACGGAGACCACCAGAAAACAGAGAAGGAAGGAGAGTCATGATTGGTGGTGGCTGGGCTGAGACATAAACCCCGTGCAGAGAACTGGGCTCAGCTGGGCTAAACATCAGCGTTTTATTCCCCAGTTCTGCTCTTCCTGTGCTCTGGCCAGCCACATAGAAGGACAAGGGACAATGCCTCAGCCCTGGTGGGTAAGCTGTACCTGCCACATGAACAGAGGAGGGGGGTGGTGAGTGAGCCACACCCCAGCCTATTTTGACATAGTGATCATACCCACCTGCAAATGTGGCCAATCTGTGTCTTGCAATCTGACCAATCAGATGAGCGTTCTCTCTCATTGGGACAGTGATAGGGGAGGTGAGGGAGGCAGTTGTGAGCGCTTTGCTCCTTACCTTTGAAGTCCCCCATATATCCAACAAGTGCAGCACTTAAGCCAAAGCACGATCAACAGGGACTGGTCGAATTAATTTAAAACCGATACTACCAGCATGAGACCTAGTCTGCCCTTCACTCAGAGTCCAGAACCTGGAACCCTGAACAGGATAAGAATTGACATAATAGTGATGTTCATTGGTTGGTAGGAGTCTCTAGCGCTTCTCTGCCTCCGTACGCGTACACTTGCAGCGGTGCTCAATAAATGCGTACTCACCCGTGGGACTTGGAGGACCCAGAAAAGATACCTATCAAGTTCATGCCCAAAGATTCTGACACCGTGGAAGATCACCACAGAGAAAATAGATATTGCATGGCAACATGTGATTCAAGGGGAAGAAAACCTCAGAAACAGAGCCAATTTGGACAAAACCCTTGTGAAGCAGAAATACACAGGTTGTGATACTGTGATGTGATCCCTCTGATTAGGAAGAGAGTAAGAGAGACAGAAAGGAGGAGGAGGAGGTCATTTGGACCTGCATGGGACTCTGAGTATCAAAGGGGACTTTTAGGGGCTGTTTTAATTGGTGACATTGAAATCTGAAACTGGGTCTGCCCTGCCAAGTTTTGGGTCACCTTGCCCCGGTCCTTTCTCCTACTCAGGTCCCTTTGCTGTACCCACAGCTGCTTCCAGTACCAGATAGGGAGTAAGTCAATGCTGTTTAGCTCACTGCCCTGTTTTGTGAGAGAGGTTGGGGTCAGGGCTGCCTCTACCCCTCGCTCTGAGGTCAAGTTTCATCCTGTCTTGAAGTTCCAGGCCTGAACTCCGAAGTGGTGGGCACTTTGATATCTGCCCAATGGTCAGGGCCTCGGTCCACCTCTGTGGAGAACAGAACTGGGCTCATGGGCAGACTGTTCTTGTACATCTACAAGATGTCCCTCTGCAGGTGGACAAGTAGAGGCTTTCACTCTCACTCTGAATGGGTGCCAATGGCTGTCCCGGGTGTCCTAGGTCACCATACCCTTCTGGATTCTGTGATTCTACCTTTGAAGTGGATTGAGTGGGATCCTAGATAACTCTTTTGGCTTTTACTTCATCCTCCAAGTGTTTTGGGGGATTGTAATGTCTATTCTACTGGTTTCCTGAAGAGTGAGCTGCCTTCTACATTTTATATAGTAAAATCCTTAAGATCATTTAAATTTCCCATATGGAACTTTGTATTTTTGGATCTCAACCGCATGCTCCTTTCTATCCCCTCCAAATAAAAATTTCTCGTTTGAGGAGTTTTTAAATAGGCAGAATTTGAGGGTCTTACTCTTTAAATGAGTGTATTAACATTTGCCTGTGTATTAACATATTGCCTATGGTAACCAAAGTTATTACGGATCAGAAACTTTGAATAGGAAACTTTGAATGGTGCCTTCATTCAAGCACCACAGCCCTCCTGGGAGGTAAGTTGGGTAGATTTTTATTTTTATCATCCTCTTTCCACAGATGGGAAATTGAGGCACAGATGGACTGGGGCACATGTGGAGCCAGGGCAGAGCTGGGATTAGAACCTGGGCGCTTCACCAGCTACTGCTCCCCTGGGACCAAAGACAGGGAGAAGAGTGTGGCTCCGGCATTAGGGTCTAGAGTCCTGTCTTTGTCTCTTGATCAGCCCAGAGCTGTGGGTGTAATATGTGTGGCATGGAGAAGCCAGGGATGACAGCCAAATGTCCTCCTATGGGAGTGGTCACCTGGGGTGGGGTGTCCTCCCTCCTGGGAGAAAAGGGCCCCTGCATGCTCTGCTCCCCGGCGCCCCGTGCAGCCTGCCCACAAGCACTGCTTTCCGTACTGAATGAATTGCTCTCTGGGACCTGGGGCCCACCCGTGCTGCGGTGATACTCCCTTCCCTTATGTCTGCTTTCCCTTTAGTCAGCGGAGGCACTCCCTGGGGCGGTGCAGGCCGTCTCCGCCGCCGATTCCGCAGGTGGCCACTGGGTGGCGCAGCCGCCCGCGGTGTGCGGCTCGGCCGCGGCTCCTGCTGGGGCGGCGCGTGCTGAGTCCAGCCTCCCCTACCCCAGCCTCAGCCAGCTCCTGGGGGCACTCTACGAGGAGCGGGACATGGCTCAGGGCTCCTTAAAGAGAGACCGAGGTGGGCGGGTCAGGATGCTGGGGGTGGGGCAGGGTGGGAGCAAGAGGAGAGTGCTGGAAGCTCTGACAAGATAATGGCTCTTTTCCCCAGAGAAAACCTTCCTGGGGTGGCTGGGCTGGACAATGCACTGGAAAAGCTCAGATGCGGCTGGAAAACCTCCCTGTGCACCTCCACCGAGGTCCAAATCTGTGATCCCGGACCCTGAGCTGCTCTGGGCAGGCCCCAGACTGGTGCCACACTCCATGGCCCCCAGCATGCTGCTGTCCCCAGGTTGCAGCTCCCTTGCACCCTGCTTCCTTTCCCTTTTCCTAGCTGTTCCTTTGTCTCCAGGGGCGTGTCCCTGAGGTTTGGGGGCTGCACTGCCTCGTGAGCAGGGAAGAGAGCCCCAGAAGGCTCTCTGCAGGAGGCGGCAATAACACTGCGTTATTGTTATTACTCTCTTACCTGTTCTAGCTCTCCCACCTGTCTGCTTAGTGGAGGCTGCAGTTGCTGATCTTACATCAACAAGCCCAAAAAGTTTCTTCTGCCAAGCAGCCCACTGGAAAGAACCCTCTCCCCCTTCACTTTCTTCACCAGGACACTGGCCAGGCGTCTTGTCCTCTGGGCACCGTCACATTGGTCTCCAAGTGCAATTGAGCCTCACTGCTGCATGACTGTGCTGCCCTCTCCAGGGCCATCACCACTGACCTCTGGTCAGTTCTCACCTAGACTGTTGCTGTGAATTCTTGACAGGATCTTCTGTCTCTGGTTCTTCCCCATCCTCTACCTTCAAGTACGTTCTGCAACATAGATCAACTCCCATCTTCATTCCTTCATTTTCTTCCTTTAACAAGTGTGTCCTGTACTGTCCGGGTGTGGGGCAAATGGCCATGGGCAAGACAGACAAGATTTCTACTGTCCTTGGGGCACCTCTGTCCCAAAGCCTCCAGGGGGCTCCCAGGACTGTGGCATAAGGCACACTTAGCTCCAAATGCCAGCTAAGGGCTCTCGGCCTGGCATTCAGAGTCTATTGTTAGCTCTGGACTATTTTGCAACTCCTTATTTTCCATATTCTGCCTGTGAGCCTGGCTCTGGCCTCACGATGTACTCTGTATTTGCAAACATACAAGGTCATTTTTTTGGCATAAAGAGCTCTCCCTTGCCTTCTCCATCTGCTTCATGGCCCCCAGGTCCAAAGCACCCAGCACTGCGATGCTTCCTAAATGGGTACTGAGGCAGGTGGGGCTGTGGGACTGAGAAAACCAAGTGAGGCCCTTTGTTTGCAAAACTGAGCTGAGTCTTTTGATTTAACTTTCTCAAACCACCTGAGTTCCTGGGAGTTGCCTCTTCAGTTTCCTTTGTCCAAACTTTAAGGTAAGCAGGATCCTACTTACTTGCTAGAAATTGTCCTGGTGATTCTTATGTGTCCGTATAAGTGTTAGCTGTTATTGTTGTTAGAAGTTGACTCTACTATGTCCCCAAACCTCATGAAGGACTTAAAGTCCTTGGAATAAAAGTATGGGATGAAGGTCTATAATTTGAAAAAAAAAAAAAAAATCATGTGATGCTTCAACTACCTACTAGATTCAGTAGAAAACACAAAAAAATTAATAAGCATCAAGTATTAAAAGATGGTAATTAAAAAATTTTTAAAATAGGAGAAAAAGGAAAAAAATACTAGGAATCCCTTGCTGGCTGGAAACATTCATTAGCTGATCTCAGACACCCAAGGCCAAATCACAGCTCCATCCTTACTAAGAGGGACTTCAGGCTTCTTGCACATCCTCCCTGGGCCTTATTTCAACCCACTTTATAAGTGTTCTGAGAACTAAATGAGATAGCTCATGTGCACACACTTAGAACAGTGCCCCTGTGGTGAGTTAATGTTTGGGAGACACTGAACCAAGGTCTTGCTAGCTCATTATTTACTGCAGGTCAATGGACTCCTGCCTACTATTCTGAAGTCCAAAAAGCTTCAAAGTCTGGAGTTTTCTATTTGTTAGCAAGAAACTAATTTGGTAGGCCAGGCATGGTGGCTCACGCCTGTAATCCTAGCACTCTGGGAGGCTGAGGTGAGTGGATCCCTTGAAGTCAAGACTTCGGGACCAGCCTGAGCAAGAGCAAGATATTGCCTCTACTGAAAAAAAAAAAAGTGGAAAAATTAGCTGGGCATTATGGCTCATGCCTGCAGTCTCAGCCTCTGGAGGCTGAGGCAAGAGGGTCACTTGAGCCCAGGAGTCTGGCCCCACAGCAGTCTATTCTGGGCAACAGAGTGAGACTCTGTCTCAAAAAGCAAACAAACAAACCCCCCAAACCTCCCTCCCAAACAAAAAAGAAAGAAAAGAAACTAATTTGGTGACAAAAACTGACCTAACCTAAGCTTATGCTGGCCCACCCTGCTCATATCAGTCTTTATCCCACTCAGTAGGAATATTCAGAAGGTTCTTTGCAGAACTACATTAGAACCATAGTTGACCACCTCTGTACACTGACCACCTCCTTGAGTTGACCTAATTTTCATAGACCAGACATGCACCACATGTTATGTGTCAGTACATTAGGCCTACTTCCTTCTGTCAACCGCCTCTGTATGTTGACCACTTTGTTAAAGTCCCTTGGGTGGTCAGCTTACAGAGGTATTTGTATTTGTGCTGAAGTGCTAGGCCAGACCCCTATTAATGGAAAACCCCCAAATTCTGTAAAATAATTTAAAGAGGTTTATTCTCAGCCAATATGAGTGACCGTGAGCTGGGATCCGTACCCAAGAAACCTTAAGTAAGTGGTCTGGGAGGTGTTCAGGTTATAGTTTGGCTTTATATGTTTTAGGGAGACAGGAATTACAGGTAAAATAAATAAATATGTAAATCAATACATGGAAGGTATCCATTAGTTTGGCCTAAAAAATGGGCTATTTTGAAATAGGGGCTTATAGGTTATAGGTGGGTTCAGAGATTCTTTGATTTGTAATTGGTTAAAGAAATAAAGCTTTGTCTATACACTTAGAGTCAGTATAAAGGGATGTTTGAGTTAAGATGAGAGGATTTTCTGGGGTGGTGCCTGTGGCTCAGTGAGTAGGGCGCTGGCCCCATATACTGAGGGTGGTGGGTTTGTACCCAGCCCTGGCCAAACTGCAACAAAAAAATAGCCAGGTGTTGTGATGGACACCTGTAATCCTAGCTACTAGGGAGGCTGAGGTAAGAGAATTACCTAAACCCAAGAGTTAGAGGTTGCTGTGAGCTGTGATGTTACAGCACTCTACTGAGGGTGACAAAAAGTGAGACTCAGTCTCTTAAAAGAAAAAGATAAAGGGGTTTTCTATCTGTCAGTTAGGTTGGAGAGTAAGCCATATTACATTGGGTTAAGTAAAAAAAAAAAAAAAAAAAAAAAATTTAAGGAGATTTTAGAGTTTGTAAGGCCTGACTTAACTTTCACCTTGTGTAGCCTTAAATACTGTTCATAATACCACATAATGCCACAAAGAGTCTGTTTTGTGAGGCTGATGATCTTTATTTTAGTATTAATGGAGGGATCATATGGTATAAAGTATGTGCGCTCTAGTTTTTCTCTATATCTGAAAATTCTAAATTCTCAAATGCATCGGGTCCAAGGGTTTCTGGTAGGAGACTTTAGATCTGTTTTAGAAAGTTCCTCAGAAGGGCTCCGTGCATGTAGCTCCGTTGGGCTCCGTTGTTACTGCACCAGCCACATGCACCAGAACTGGCGGATTTGGCCCGGGCCAGCTAAAACAACAATGACAATTGCAACAAAAAAATAGCCGTGTGTTGTGGCAGGCATCTTGGAACTACAGAACTTAGTCCTGTAGTCCCAGCTACTAGGGAGGCTGAGGCAAGAGAATTGCTTAAACCTAAGAGTTTGATGTTGTTGTGAGCTGTGATGCCACAGCACTCTACCCAGGGTGACATAATGAAACTCTGTCTCAAAAAAAAGAAGAAAGTTCCTCAGAAGGAATAAACTCTTTGAGTTCTAAGGGGGAATTATCATGGCCTGTAAATAGAGTCTGGAGTAATATTATAAGTGATAATATTCATTCACCCAACAAATACTTATAGCAGTTTCAAAATAATGTGGATCTGTCTCTTTTCAATTATTATGGAGTTTCTCTGAACTCCCCTGACAACAAATGCTGTAAGTGTGTTTTGGTCTCTGATGAAGCAAAGCCTCTGCCTTTATCTCACCACTTTTTAAAAATTGTGTGCAAAGTTATAGTTGAAAAACCTTAACTTAAAATTTAGATCCTCACATCAGTGAAGATCATTGGGCTAAAGTTGACTTACATGTCCTGATAGTACTGTGATGGAATAAAGGGGTTGCCAAATATCAATATCCAAAGTGGGGTTATTGAAATAGATACAGAATAAGCATTATCTCTTTTCCAGGGCTGTCGTCTCCTCATACAAAGTAGGGCTAACAAAAATATCTGTACCAGAATGTTTGTCGCAGCCCTATTCATAATTGCTAAGTCATAGAAGAAGCCCAGGTGCCCATCGATCCACGAATGGATTAATAAATTGTGGTATATGTACACCATGGAATATTATGCAGCCTTAAAGAAAGATGGAGACTTTTCCTCTTTCATCTTTACATGGATGGAGTTGGAACAT
>CAUYPK010121868.1:0-20865 GCA_963574355.1 Loris lydekkerianus | reverse complement strand
AATTTCTAATTCCAAATTTTCCTCCATTCTATTAATCTTGTTTGCGATTCAAATTCTGAACTCGATTTCTGACATCTCGGCCAGCTGTTTATGAATGGGATCTTCAGTTACAATTGCCATATCTTTCCTTGGGGGGGTTGATCCATTCTGGTTATTCATGTTACCAGAGTTTTTCGCTGATTCCACCCCATGATTGTTTTACACCGTTTGATTTTTCCCCTGGGAATTTGTTGAGGACCCGTACAGTGCTATGGCACGAGAAACTGGGGACCTGTTTAGTGTGGTGGGGCTAAGTGGTTCTGTCTTGTTTTCAGCTAGTCCCTGTTTGACTCTAGTGAAACAGTTACTCTGGATTGAAGTCTCTTGGTTGTGGAGAAATACCAGCAATTAAGTCACCCCGCCCCCCACAGGCAACAATTGGAAAAGGAAAATCAAACCTTCCTACAACCATACACCCAGGGCACCACTTGAATAATCCTTGGGCGATTGGCTCAGTTCAAAAGGTCGAAATTAATTGTCTCAGTCAGCACCTGTCTCTGGTGGGGGAGTTTAAAAGTCTCTGTCAACTGGATCACAGGGGTCTGGTGACAACTCAGATATGACTTTCTCTAGTGCTCCGTGAAGTCAGGAGGACCCACCCAGCAAATAGATCAGTCTGGGAAGGTTGATGCCTCCTTCCCCACCTTTTACCTCTGTCACACCCAGTCACTGATAGCCCTGCAGGGCTGTTACCCAGTTGCCTCTAGTGAACAGATACTCCAGGTGTTTGCACCTGCCTGAATCAAAAGGAAATCTATATCTGCTCAGCCAGGCCACTGTGCTCTGCCTCTATCCAGGAGGGGGAGATGAGGCCTTACAACCTGGGGCACTTGATGGAGCCTCGGGGTGTTCAGTCAGTTCCAGCCCTGCCCCAATTGATGTTACTGACAGAACAGAACAGAACAATGTTGTGGGACTATGTTTCTGTCCCTGCTAAATTCCCCTGCAGAAGAAAAGCTGTTTTGAGTACCCAGAGCCTGTGCCTCAAGCCCTGTCTTTGCTCCTGCAGGTTTGTATTCAGTTAGCTATCAGTTCTAGCCTCCTGCCTTCCTTTGTCTATAGGCTGATGATCCCCTGAGGGCCAGGTGTGTCTTAGGCGCAGTAAAGTGGTCCTCTGGGTCAGCCCCGCCCTGGGAATTTCCCAGCTCTGCGCATACATTTTCTAGTCCCTGTGCTCCTCCCAGGCCGGTACCACCACAGGCAAACCCTTTACTCATGGGGCCTGAATTTCTGTCCCAGATCTGTTCCATTGTGGTTGCCACCTGAGAAGATGCCTGGCCTCCTCTGATTTCCCAGGGAGACAGGGGGTGTGGCTTTGGCATATGAGGGAGTGAGCCCTATTGTTGCCAAAAACACCTGCTGCTCTGCGCCTCGGGGCACCACCACTCCAGTGTGGTTCCCTCTCAGCCGACGGTCCTCTCCTCACTCCCTTGTGGCAAAATCAGCACTGACCAGCTGCAGTCTATGCCCTGTCCACACCCCTTGAGAAATCACCCAAGAATCTTGACTCCTGGGGGACAGGCCTCCAGACCTCAGAGTGAGAGTGGAGGGGAGTGCTGGGAGCTCAGAATTGCAGGTAGAGAATATATACAGTTTTATACAGTTTTATGCCTGGCAGGAAAATGCTGTGGCACCCTAGTAGGGGAGGTAGGTCCAGTTTTTGGAGGGCCTCTCCTGTGGAGTGTAGTGGGAGGACCTTTAAACTCTGCTCGTTTGTTTCTGGGGCACTCCAAGCCGTTCTCATGGGGGAGGAGACTCCCGTCTGCTTGGTGATGGATTTTGTACCTTTTGTTTGTATCGTTGCGGTCACAACTCACCTCCGCAGGGTTAATGTGCGTTCTTCAACCTTCTATCTTGGTGTAGCTCTAATCCACCAGGTTACTTGCTAAATTTCTGTCCTTTAACTCTCCTTCTGGATGAGAGCCTCTGTGGAAAGCTGGCTTCAGTCAGCGATCTTGTCTCTGCCCCTTGTTGTCAATTTTCATACTCACAAGAAGTTCTGAGACATGCTGGCCCCAGCCCAGACCATCCTCTCATCCTGTATCCAGATGTAGGACTCTCTGGATAAAGGACAAAGTCACTTTGCTTCCCTTGTTTTCAAACCTCAGCTGCTAAAAAATGGAAGGAAAGGCTCTGGTACTCTAACCCTTCACGTTGTCTTCCAAATTCTTCTTTTCCCCTTCTTTTTCACCCCCCCATTGTTTCCCCACTGATGTCCATTTCCTATGAAATGACTTTTCTTGTTTTTCTCTTTTCTTCCCATCTTGTTATTTGATGACCCATGTCCCAAGGTGGTGACTCTCAACCACTTACCAGGTGTGTCACTGTAACATATAACTAACAGGAGCTAAAGTTATCATGCTCGCACATATTTTACTTAAAAAAATACATTTGAGTGAATTCAAATTTACTCCCCCCCAATAATGTAACTATAATCATTTAAAATCCATAATGCTTTCTTGAGTGGGAGAAAAAATTGTGCTATTATCACTAATGTATCAGGAATTATACATTACTGGCTGTCTATCCACCACTGATCCACATTTAATAGCTCTGACCATTATAAATAATTGTAGTGCTTTCTGTCCATACACACAAAAATGGTTTCTGATTGATTGAAATGTGGGCACAGCTGTAGAATGTCACATATTTAAATATCTTCCATTGAGTACGTAGCAATACAAAGATGGTTGAGTACAGCAGCTTCAGAATAGAGTTATGAGAAATCCCATTACTGTAGGGAAATACCCATTGGAAGTGTGAATATGATTTGAAGAGAAACTCTTGTCATAATTCTATTATTATATTCCTGTATCTTACATGTGTCTTATCTGTTGAAGATTCTTTCCCCCTTCAGTATCTCTCTTTAAATCCATTTCTTTTTTCCTGTAGCATTGGAAAATACTCCCACACAGGCTAAGGTTGTTAACAAAAGTCCCCTTTTGTTTCATCTACTGCTTTCTCTTAAGCAAAATGGAACAAATCTTCTGGACTCATCAGTTCAAGCTTTCTGAAGTTGAAAAATTATAACAGGCTTAAATATAATAATATGTATGTTAACATAAATTTTATTAAATTAAAAAGCAAGATACAATTTATCTTTTTTATTTCAGAATATTAGGGGGCACCCATGTTTTGTTTACACTCCTTATCTTTTTATAGATTGAATCAAAGTTATAAGTGTGCCCTTCACTCCAATAGTGTGCACTGTAATTTAATGGGATGTGGGCAGTTTCTTCACTCACTGTTCAAAGGAACTTGCTAACAAAGACAAGAGATAGACAAGGTTCTCCTCTTGTGGACTTGGGAACTGACCTTGTTGTTGTTTGTTTGATTTTTTAGATCAATGCTTCTCTCTACCCCCTGGCTTTTACTGGTTTTCACATTTCAATAGAACAGGTGAGGGTGAAGGGATGGGTAGAGGCAAAGAAAGAGAAGTTTCAAATAGGCAATTGGAGACCATCTTTAGCTTTAATTTGCAGAATTTCCTAAGAACAAACCAACTCCTTAACTAAAATTAATTTGTTTTTAATGACGAATTTAGAGAAAATTAAAAGTTCATTTTCACAGGAAAATTATGCTCCTCAGTATTCATGTAGAACCTCTAAGTTGAAAAGCAGTCACAGAAACAGTTTCTAACGTGCAGCATTTGATTTTGTTTTCTGCACAAGATGGCACTAGGTTTTATAGTTTTGAGACAGGATTTGTCAGGGCCTGGCTTGACTGGCTGAAGGAGGGACCTGGGGAGACTGCGCTTCAAGGAAGTCCCCTTCTGGAGGTCAGGAGCAGCTGGGTGGGCTCCACTGAGCAGCTGACTCTGGGGAGGAGGAGCCCTACATCCAGTGAACTGCATTACAAATTGGCCAACTTGCTAAGAATAGCAATTCACACCATCCAGGGCCAGCAGAGTGGAGCCCCACTGGAACACTGGGATGGGAAGTCAGAAAAGACAGGATTCAGGGGGCTAAACGGCAGCTGGAAGCACAGGGAAGACCGTCAGTCCTCCAACAGTTCCCTCAGGAGCAAGTGCCACACCCTGGAGCATCCAGTGAGAAAACGGCAGAGCCAGTCCTAAAGGCACTGGCACCAGGCCAATCAGCTGCAGGAATCAGAAGAGACTCATTTGCAGAACTGGGTGAACAATGTCGCAAAAGTGAGACGTCAGGCCAGTAAGAGGAGCAGAGAGTGGGTCATGCAAAACCAGAGTTGCCGAATAGATCTTGTTAATGCCAACTACTTGAAATTTGATCTGATTTTTAAGGTGGGGACTGGATGTTCAGACTTCAAAAACTTCTTTCTCAGTACTTAAGAAAAAATTTGGCTCCCTGAACTTGTCCACAATGCATAGTATTAAGTCAAGATCCTTGGAGACAAGTGACAGAAATCCAATAAAAATCAGCCTTAAGCAACTACAAGGAAAGGAGTGTTCTGGCTCATGAAACTGGAAAGACAGAGGAGAGGGAGGGGCTCTGGCAGTTACAGACACTTCTGGGTCCAAGGACCCCCATACTCATCTTTCACCATCTCTCACTGTCTCAACCTGGTATTGGGTTTGTCAGTGTTTAATAACTAGGTCTCCGGGGAAAAATGTACATATGTACTTACATAGATAAGCTTATTGTAGATTTTACTAATACAAAGGATGTATAGCACAATTTGCTAATAATAATATGTAATACTCTTTATATAAATTCAATATGGCTGATTTATTTTCATAGAATACTTTTGTTGATTTTTGCCAAACTCTTATATCTGTAACCATATGTGGTTGCTATTGAGAAACCAGTGTAGTTCTGACTTGAATGTTAGTTGATATTTTCATTTACAAGAAAGACAATGCTGGTCAGGCATGGTGGCCCACACCTATAATCCCAGCACTTTGGGAGGCTAAGGTGGGAGGATTGCTTGAGGCCAGGAGTTTGAGACCAGCCTAGATAACATAGTGAAATCCTGTGCTTGTAGTCCCAGCTACTCAGAAGGCTGAAGTGGAAAGATTGCTTGATGCAAGGAATCAGAGGCTACAGTGAGCTATGATCATGCCACTGCACTCCCACCTGGGCAACAGTCTTTATTCAAAACACACACACACAAACAAGCTTCTAAGTAAAGTACCACAAGAATGAAAAAGCAAGTATCCAATGTACTCAATACTAATATTAAAACAGTAGATGAACAACTACATGCTCACATGAGAGAAAAACACAAGTAAATTCAAGTAGAGAGGGAGGGGTATAGGAGGGAGGAGGTTTAGTTAAGCTCTCACCTTTCGGGCACAATGTAGGTAGGGGTATATGGCACACCTCTTGGGTGAAGGACTCAACTACAACTTGGACTTTACCTAACAAACATAAACAATGTACTTAATCTTTTGTGCCTTTATATTAATCAGAAAAAAAAAAGAAACACAATTCTATAGATTGAATTGTGTTCTCAAAATTTATATGAGGAAGCCTTAACCTTTAAAGTGACTGTATTTGGACATAGGGTAATAAGGAGATAGTTAAAGTTAAATGAGGTAAAAAGGGTGGGGCCCTAATCTGCTAGAACTAGAGGCCTTATAAGAAGGAAAACAGTGAGAAAGAATTCTTGAACACAAAGAAGAGCTCATTTAAGCTTGATGGAGCCTGCCTACAAGCCAAGAAAAGATACCTGTGAATAAAACTTACCTTTCAACACCTCAATCTTGAACTTTTACCGTCTGAAATTGTGATAAATAAATTTTAGTGGTTAGGCCACCCAGTCTATGGTATTTTCTTAAGGGAGCCCCAGGAGACTAATACAGACAAAAAAGATGAGAGTGAAACAATAAAGATGTATGTGGGAACTTATCTTTACTTTTTTTGCAAAGACTAACTTTTTTTTTTTTTTTTTTTTTTTAATGAGACAGAGTCTCACTCTTATCACCTTAGGTAGAGTGCCACGGCGTTACAGCTCACAGCAACCTCAAAGTCTTGGGCTTGAACAATTCTTCTGCCTTAGCCTCCCCAGTAGCTGGAACTACAGGTGGTGACATCACATCCAGCTAGTTTATCTATTTTTAGTAAAGACGGGGTCTCACTCTTGCTCAGACTGGTCTTGAATTGAGCTCCAGCCATCCACCTACCTCAGTCTTCCAGAGTGTTAGGATTACAGGCATGAGCCATGCCTGTTGGTGCCTGGTCTGCAAAGACTAAATTCTTTGCTAAATCAGATAATACGTATTTACTAAATACTAGAAAATACTTTCTCTCTTTTTTGGTGCTGTTTATGTAGCATCTTTAGACATGATACACTTTTAAGTTTAATTTGCATTATTAATATTTTTCCCATTAGTTCTTTCAGTTTAGCTAAGGGATTAGCAAAATGCCCTGTGGTTCTAATCTGGTTTACAGCCTTTTTTTTTTTTTTTTTGAAATAAAGTTTTATTGGAACACAGCCACACTCATTTGTGTAAGTACTGTTCTATGACTGCTTTTGTCCTGTAATGGTACAGTTAAGTAGTTCTGACAGAGACTACCTAGCCTGCAAATTTTTATTATCTGGTCCTTTGCAGAAAAAATTTACTGACCCCTGGTCTAGAAAATCAATAAAATAATAAATTACATTGGACCAGAGTGGGGTAGGTGGAGCAAGATGACCAAATAGAAACCTCCAGTGATCATCCCTGCACATGAACACAAAATTCATCAACTCTCCACAAAAGCAACCACCTTCAGAGCTACCAAAAATCAGATGAGTAATCCTCTTACCTGGTTTTAATTTTCTATCAAGGAATGAGGCACTGAAGAGAGCAGAAAACACAATCTTTTCCTGATTAGCTGTTTTTAATGACTGGCTCACTCAATTTTTTGAAAACTTAATAGTTAGCTCTCAAAATCCAGTATGGCCCCACCACACCACTGTCTCTGCTACTCTTGGCATGCTGACCTGACTCTCCTCTACTGGAAACAGGCTCCTTATGGCCAGAAAGTTGGTGACTGGCTGCCCTATGCTTATATCAACAGGCTATGATAACGAAGATGAAAGACTCTTGAGCCTCTAATATCAGTAAGTCAAATCCTGTCACTGGGGATCACTCTGCACAGGAGGCTAGGTTGGGACAAATAACTTGCTGGGACCATATGGAATGGAGAAGAGCTATTGTTTCCTAGTAATAAGTGGTTCTGGGTATATAAAAATTGACTAAATTAGTTCCTTGCAATCTTACTTGCCCTTTGTTAAATGCTTATCAACGTTGAATTGAGGTACCGAGAATTAATTCAACACCCAGATGAGTTGTAATCAGGACAAAAACCAATAAAGATAGGTGTTGCCTGGCTGGGTGCAATGGCTCAGGCCTATAAACTCTCTCTATTGGGAGGCTCTATTTGGGAGGCTAAGGAAGGAGGATTGCTTAAGGCCAGTAGTTCCAGACAAGTTTTGCCCTGGATAGAATGCTATTAATGCAGCTTTAAAATACATTGACCACCTCCTACCCCACATGAAAAATATTCATACCTTTAATCTGTTGACATTCTAGCCAATATAAACTCCCCACATTTTTCATGAGATTTGTTCTTAAGGTATTTTTCCAATGACATTTGAAAAAACTCATTTTTCTTTTAGCCTTAGTGTGTCAATTTATGTTTTTTTTTTCTCAGTTTTTATTTGACTTTACCAATCAACTGAGACATTCTAATAGTTTGATTCTATTGTCTGCAATATTGTCTATTCCCATCAGCCTTATTTTGCTTGTATATTATAGGTCTTTCACCTTGTCATTCATCCATTAAGTAATTCTCTTTCACAGTGACTGTGTAAATCAGTACAAGTCCAACCCACGTACCATTATTATAACTTCTGTTTTTTGTATAAAGGAGGGATCAATGTTTTAAGCCGATTATACTTCATTCTTTGAAAAATAATCTAGAAAAACTATTGTGCAATTAATATGATGAGGATTTTGTTTCTTAAGAGAAGTAAATAGAAATAACAATTTTTGATGTTGACTGTGATTTTATGGTAGATCATAGTAAGATCTGTGGAAGCCTTTTTCCAGAAGGTAAAAATCTATATATTACAAAAATAGAAGAGACCATATGATTACCACATTTCCATGAGAAATTCCTTTGTCTAAAATTGATGCTGATTTATGGTTTAATAAAACATAGCAAGGGACCTATCTAAAATGAGTTGTAATAGATGGTGATATCACCACAGCCAACTGTGTCTCTCCAGGGCTCTTAATAAATGGTGTCAAACCCTTTCATTCCTTGTGGAATAAATGGTGTCAAATGGTGTCAAACCCTTTCATTCACTTGAAAACGCTGGTGGAGTTCTCATGTGTTGGAGTATGTGTGTCATGGGGAGAGGTGGGAATGGGCATGCAGTCCAGAAAACCACTCCCCATCCATCCCCAATTTGCCCCCACCACACACAAGAATTTCTCAGAGAAATATGGCAATCATTATATGGTGTCTGGAGGTATCTCTCATCTTGACAAAGCTTGAAAACAAAGTAGGCTCCAGAATTGGACTAACTTTTCTCCTGGTTAAGTGTTGTGACAATCTTCCATTGAGATAACAGGTGCCTAGTGTCCAGCTTGCTGTTGAGGGAGGGCTACAATGAGACAACTGAGGCAGGAGGGACACTACAGTAACTATCAAACTGGTATCTTACTCCATCAGAACGTAGGCTGATTCTTGCTAGTTTTTCCATAGTTTTGTCACTTTTTTAGAAGCCCTTCACTAGAGGTCTGGCTAACACCTTTTTTAAGTTAGCCTTTCAAAATCAGAGCTCGGAGCACCTTCCTGCCTTGATCTCTTGTTACCAACTCATTTTCTTTCTACTTGAGATGGTATCTGACGACCTTGTTCAACATTTTGCTTTGTGGAACCTCCACTACCTCTTCTGCCACATTCCTTCTTAGTCTCAGACAATAGATCACACCTGTTTCTTTGGGATATCCTACAAGTCACTTCCTCAATGTCCAAAGAAATATCCAGCCACTCAAAATTCCTCCCCTTCCTTATCATTTTCCCTCATGACCCCTCATGACCCCTGTCTCTTCCATACCCTTGGCCAGCCTTTCACGGTGGCCAGAAGCACATCCAGCATAGTTATTTTCCTCGCAGTTTTCCCTACCCTAACAAAGGAGAAACTGTCAATCAGCTAAGCCAAGAATTTCATGGACAGATTGGGTAGAACGCACTTCTGCAGAAGTGTGACGTTCCAGCCCTGCATTCCTAACTGCAACTCGCCTGCGTCCTGAATTTCACACAGGGCTTTCTACCTTCTTAACATACCTCTTCCATTAGATCGATTTTCTGGCCTAGAATTCCCTTCTAATCCCCATCCCTGTGGACTGTTCTATCCCTTTGAGACTTTCTAACACCAATGGCGTCATATTTACTTTTCTCTGTGAAAAGATCAGGTTCACTTTCTCTAATATCTATATTCTGTAAAAACTTATTTATCTCTACATTCCCAGAAGCAAGCAGAGCACCCAGCACAGGATCGTCAGTAAATGCAGGATGAAGAGAAATCAGCCGGTATAGACACAAATAAAACCTTAAATCATTTGAAAACTTCCTCCCCTTGCTGTATTTTCTTGAGAATAATTGAGCTCTTTCCTCCCTGTTGTTCTTTTCTCAGCATGTCATAAACTTATATTTATGGGTTTATAGATTCTGAAACTTGAGTTTGCAGCCCAATAGGTGTCTAGGAGCTAACCAGGATTTAAAGTCACTTTCTTGCTCTCCCTCAAAGAACAACATAGCATTGAGACTTGGTGAGCCCCAAATTGAAAGTCCAGAGTGAAGTTTCATCTAAAACAGCAAAAGAACTATGATTTTCATTATTCTTTCGGGGCAAAAGATCACTTCTTTCATGATTTGAAGCTGTCTCAGGAGAGACTCACCTGTTTTTCCAGAGGCCACATTGCATATTAGGGGCTGGAGGAAATAGGAGAGCAGAGGAGAAAGAGATGTTTGAAAACTCAGAATTTTATTCTGAGATATAAACAAGTCACTGGACAGCATTCCTGAGAGAAACCTGCAACTAGCTTTTATAGGCAAACCAACAAAAACTTAATTGAAGATTCAGTAAAAAAAAAAAAATGTAGAGGGTAAGGCAACTATTGGTTTTGGTTTAGAAGAGAGTAGTTAATATCAGTGTTCCTCTGTGAGTTAAAAAGAAAAAAAAAGAAAGAAAGGAAAGAGTAGTTAAGTCGGAATAGAAAGGTCATACTTATTTTAAGATATATTGAAGAAGAAAAGAAGGACTTAAGGGAGTAAAGGAAATAAATGGCCAGCACCTGGTCAGAGATCATGTTAGGATGCTGCTCTGTGCTTGTTCCTCACTGGCAAACAGTGGGAAAAATTGCCTTTTAGAGTGACAAATTTTTACAGGCTAATTTTCTAGAAGAGCATTTGGTTTCAGAGGAAATAAATTACTGGACATACTGAAAATGAAGTCTCATGTGATTCAGAATGAAGTTATAGGTTCTTAAATGAAGAAATATCACAATCGTGCTTATACCAAAATGTCCTTTGTTAGTGATGGTGAAGATTGTTTTTCTTTCTTCAGCAAATCCTCTTTCCCTTCCTGATGGGCATTGGCGGAGCCCAGTGCTTGGATGATTGCTCTTCTCGCTGGACACATTTTATTTTAGAAGGCTCGTGATGGCCACACATTTCAGCACCCTCTCACTATTATTTACAATGGCCAAAGATGGCAGCAGCGTGTTTCCATTGAAGGATGAATGGATATACAAAAAGGTACATCAATGAAATACCATTCAGCCCTAGAAAGGAAGGGAATTCTGACTTGGGCTGCAACATGAGGAAGCTGAGGACATTATGCTCACTTACCCTAAGTGAAATAAGCCAGTCACCAAAAGACAAATAGACAAATATTACATGATTCCACTTCTCTACAGTAGCTAGAGTAGTAGAATTGATAAAGACAGAGAGGAACGGTGGGTGCAGGGGACTGGGAGAAGGAAAGTGGGGAGTCACTGTCCACTGGGCACAGAGTTAGTTCCACGTTGGTAAGATGAAGAGAGTTCTGGACGGATGTTGGTATCAGTTTGCACACTAATGTGAATGTGCTGGACTAGAGTAGCAGGGCAGAGGGTGGCAGAGTGGGCCAGGGCAGAGTAGCCAGGGCAGAGCGTGGCAGAGTGGGCCTTCCCGGCGGGCAGAAGGGGCCTTCCTGAAGAGCTGGCGTCTGGATGCGATAGGGGTGCTGGGAATGAGCAGCCGGGAGAAGCTGCTGTCCATCAGGTGGAGGGCGCAGAACGCTAAGACCCCCAGACAGGAAAGAGCTCGGGGTGCTGGAGGGGCCGAAGGAAGGCTGTGCAGCCCCCGTGACAGAGGGGAGAGGGAGCGAGGCCCGTTGTTCTCCCACAGGGACCTGAGTGGCATGGCCCTCCGCAGTGCAGGTCGGTGGGCAACAGTACGAACCGCCCATGCTGTCTTCACTCTTTCCTACGGAGGGCTTCTGAGTCCTCTCGGCACCCTGTCTCCCTCTTCAGAGAACCGAGATTAAGATTTCTTTCTGATGAGCTTTCTCGAGCATGTAAAAGTGGGAAAAATAGAGGCCCGAAGCCTGGCAGATGTCCAGAAACACAGTCAGGGGGCACCAATTTGATTCAGTTCACAGTGTCAGGAATCCAGCTTTTGAGTTTAGGCCCAAGCTTTTCTGACTGTGCGACTCTCGCTACTTGTTTCACATCTCTGAAGCTCCCTTTCTTCCTCTGTGAGGTGGGATTTATCACAATGCCTTCCTCACGATGTCATGGACATCACATCAGTTATGAATAACTAGGTGTAAACTAGTGTTATTTACATGTGGTTATTATGCCATTGATTTTCTGGCTCTGTCTCACCACAAGACAAGCTTTTATACTTTATTTTCTATTTATCAAAGTAAAATTTAAGAACATTTATAAAAGAAAAGCTGTCCATGGAGAGAAGGAATGGAGTGATATAAAATCCTGTCTCTGGCAACTCTAGGTAGATGCTGGGCGGGACACAGCAGCTACAATGACAGACAGTGTGCCTCCCTGCCACAGCTCCCTGGGCACACAGCACATGGGAACCTGGTTTCTCTTTTTCTATGTTCTATTGGCCACAGAAGATAAAGGCTTAAGAGAAATGATCTATTGAGCTTATCTAAGTTTGTTTAGAGAATGAATTTTAAATGTTCCCAAGAACTTCATAGATAGAAGGGATTGAGAAACATTAAGTAGGATAAATGGAAAATTCCTTTTAATTATGAACATTTTGATCCAGCAGAAGAATATCTTTTGAAACGGGGTCACGCTTTGGTAATCTTTCAACATATTGCACTTGAGGTTGTCAATTGCTGCTTGAGCCCCTACCTAGACAGATAATGGTTCAAACTTTTTACAGCATAAGCAAGTTGTCAGAAGACACATGTAGGAATATCATCTATGGAAAAATATGCTTTGAGCAAACTGTAGTTGGACACAGGGAGAACACCTTGGGCATATGACCAAAGAGTGCACGTGGTCACACATAGCTGACTTTTCTTTAGAATGTAAATCCTACATGGCAGGGACCACGTCTAGTTGGTCACCTTTGTATTTCCAGAGCCTGTCAAGCGTCTGTCACATAGTAGGTTATAAATATTTGTTAAAGGAAAAATGAGTGAATAAATTAATGAAGTGGGGTTCAAAAATTTCTCATTTGCAACCTTTAACAAAGAGTGATTTTTCTTCCCCAAATGGCGGTTCTAATAATGAATCTATTGAATAAATTGAATCATTTCAAAGGATGTTTGTTACTTTAATAGCCCTTAATCAGAAAGCTGCCTCAGGGGTTGTCGGGGCACAAAGAGAAGCCAGGTGCTGTGGGGAACAATCTTCCTCTATTCTGACCCTCTTCCATCAGAAGAACTGTTTTCATGTGTTTTACATACTGCCAAACTGTGCAACTTTTAAAGAACAATGTGGAAAACTATTGCTTTACATAGCTGAAACCAAATAATTTAATTAAACTATAAGCAGATATTTAATAAAACCTTTATAAGATAGTAATGAATAGGCTCAGTGAGTAGGGCACCGGCCACATACACTGAAGCTGGTGGGTTTGATTCCAGCCTGGGCCTGCTAAACAACAATAACAACTGCAACCAAAAAAAAAAAAAAAAGAGAGAGAGAGAGAGAAATAGCTGGGTGTGGTGGGCACCTGTAGTCCCGGCTACTCGGGAGACTGAAGCAAGATCTTAAGCCCAAGAGTCTGAGGTTGCTGTGAGCTGTGACGCTACAGCACTCTACCAAGAGCAACATAGTGAGACTCTGTCTCAAAAAAGAAGATAACGATTAATAAATATATTTATATGAAAAACTGTGCAACATTCATCAAAACTTTCCTACCTGCCTTTTGCTTTGATAATCTTTGAACCACCAAATATCTATTTGCACTGTGCTGCACCTCAGGCATTTTCTGGACTTTTCTCTACCACTTCTCCTAATAGGTCCTTTCTGTTAAAAAGTAGCCTGTCATGAATTCCCATTTCTTTAGAATCCACTCTCTGTGAGGTAACTGTAAATGGTAACAGGTTTAGGGACTACCATTAGATGTACTACTAATCCTAAAACAGCATCTTTACCAGAAAGACCTTATGGAACATTTCTTCTAAACTTGAGTCAGAAATATTTGGAGCCAAGTAGCTCTTCAGAGCCCTAAAATAATTTCATGTGGCAGTTTCTCAGAGTGCACAGGGATAGTCTGAAGTATGGAGCAATAATCTTCGAGGAATTTTATCTCTATATATATTTGACCTCTCTAACTGCTCTACCAAGAAAGAAAAATGTTCTAATTAGAAAACTTTTGCACAATTACATTCTTTCCTGTGGATTAAACCATCCCCTGTATTTCTTCCTAAGATAAGCAGAGTCATCCGCTAACATTCTGATTATTTCTGCCAAGATTATATAGTTCAGAAAAGTGTCTTTGTAAAGTTTCCTAGGAAACTAGAATGCTGGCAATATGTCATTGGGAACAACATGAAAATAGTAGGCGGTGGGAGGAGGTGGGGTGGGAATTTTGCAGCAGAATTTCAATAGAGTCAAAATAATACCCACAATGCAGCTGAGGTTCTGTAAAGGCTGCAGAATAATCAGCACCAGGGAAATGGCTAGAAACACACACAAGGTGAAAGCAGATGCAAAACTGCCAAGCAAAGGGGGCTGGCTAAGCAGGGAGAACAGTCATACACAGACTCTGAGATATGAAGCAGTGGAGCTGGATAGTAATTAGTGCTGGAGATCGTACAAAGACTTAATTAATATCCCCATATTACAAAAGAGCACCTGCAAGGCATTGCACACGCAAACCTCTAATGAGCACGAATCACGTTGGGATAAGAGAAATTGCTGCTGTCACTTATTTTTAAGGAGGGTTGACAAACAAATGCTATGTTGTCTTTTCTTTTTGCCTGGGTAATTTCCCAGGCCTGTTACTCTCATGCATCTTCCAAGGAAACATCTCTGTCTATAGGTTATCATCAGTGAGTATTTTCTGTCAAGTATTTTGCAAATCAGGAGACATAGTTCTGATGTTATTTCATACAACAACAACAAAATCTGAGGAGCTTTGTACAATGGAGGACAAATTTCCTTCCTAGCAATTAATATTCATAGTTAAACAAAAATACATTGATCAGGACTTTGTTTACAAACACAGGATGCATTTGAACTAGAAATCATTCTTTTATCTATCATTTGTGTCAAGTTTTAAAGGCATAGAGAGACATGTATATTTAATGCAAATATTAAAATTTGATGACTTGCCATTGAAAATTATTACCTTTGTATGGAGTGCAGTGGCGCCATCATAGCTCACAGCAAACTCAAACTCCTGGGCTCAGGTGATCCTCCTGCCTTAGCCTCCGGGAGAGCTGGGAACTATAGTGTTATTTATTTTTAATGGGCTTTGATGGCATATATTCAGTTACACTTAGCAAAGAGTCTAGCTTTAGCAAGTGAGAAAAGGGGTAACAGTAACCACAATTGTACTGAACAAAATTTTCAAGATGTTTTGTCAACTTAAAAAAATCTAACTATAGTAGAAAAAAGCCATGGCAGTGAAAAGAAAGAAGGAATGGAAAACTACAAATTCACTTACTCCCAAAATTATCTTCGGTTTGAAATAAACATTGTTTTGCTTAAAAATAAAGCAAGGAAAACTAATCGTTTAATGTACTTGGCTTAAAGATTGCACTCTAGTTGAAATCTCTGTGGGAATCTTACAATTACACTGTAAGTAAACTATTGAGAGCAAGGGCTTCTAGTAGAAAAAAATTAATTATTAATACTAAATTGGTTTTAGATAGTGTGGTCAATAGAATAATGGGCTCCCAAAGATGGCCATGTCCTAATGCCTGGAACTTGTAGGTGTGTTACCTTTCATGGCAGAAGGGACTTTGCAGATATGATTAAATTAAGGGTCATGAGATGGAGAAATTATCCTAGATTATTCAGTTGTTCCCAGTGTGATCATAGGGTTCTTGACATAAAGAGGTGAGAAGATCAAAGTCAGAAGGAGAAATGGTTTTGGAGGCAGAGGTCATAGTGATGCACTTCAAGGGTGAAATAGAGGGTCATGATCCCAGGGTTACAGGTGACCTCCAGAGGCTGGAAAAGGCATAGAAGCAGAGTCTCCCTGCAACTTCTAGGAGAAACATCCCTGGTGACACCTTTATTTTAGCCCAGTAAGAATAATATGAGACTTCTTCTGTCAGAATCATAAGAGAATTTGAGAGGTTTTAAGCCACAAAATTTGTGGCAATTTTTACAATAGCACTAGGAAATTAAAACATACAGCTTTTAAAAAACAAGTTAAAATTTACCTCCTATTCCTACCACCCATTGAGAGTCCCAGTAAGTTCTGCTGTGCTCACATTTACACATAAATTCACGAGCACACAGCTCTGCAGAAATGGGCTTACCACCCTTCCGGTCACCAGTTTTTCTAGTTTGATTTTTAAAATTTATTTCTATTTATTTATTTATTTATTTATTTATTTTTATTCTTTAGAGACAGAGTCTCACTGTCATACAGGCTGGAGTGCAGTGGCATGATCATAGTTCACTGCAACTTTAAACTCCTGTGCTCAGGCAACCCTCCTGCCTAACCCTCCCGAGCAGCTGGGACTGCAGGCATACACCACCATGGCTGCCTAATTTTTATTTTTATTTTTTATAGAGACAGGGTCTCCCTGGGGTTGGCCAGGTTGATCTCAACCTCCTGGCTTCCAACATCTCTCCTGGGAGTACAGTCTTGAACCACCACAACCAGCCAATGATTTTTTTTTTTTTTAACTTCACATTGTATGATGGACATTTTTCTAAAGACCGTGTATGAATTTTCACCTTCAGCCTTGGTGGGGTGTGGGGAGGACAGATGCTGTAGCATAGGTTTGGTCTTCATGTGGCTGATCTAATCAGTGGCAATTCAAGGTGAGTTTTCCCCCCATTTCTTTACGCTGCTATAGGCAATATTTGATGAATACCCTGATACAGCAACAATTCTCTGGACCAAGAAATTCACATGGAATGCAGTGGGAAAAACTTTACTGCATCTTTAAAAGGACTCTTAAACCATTTAAATTGCTTCTGTGACGTACCCATATTTGCTCCAGCTTTTTGTTGGTGATCTCTGAGTAATTTTTGGCCTCCCCTTTTATATTCTTTAATATGTGTTATGTTTTAGGGTGCTTTTGAGATGATTATTTAAAATTTCACATAAAGTCCAGGTGTATCAGTCAGGTTTTTTGATAGAAAAGCCACAAACTTACAGATTGTATAGAAAAGAATGTGATCACAGGATATTGGCCAGCAGAGCTGACAAGTCTGCCTGAAAACTGCTCAGGTCACGCCCAGTCATCATGTGTCAGCACCCTGGCCCCACACTGATTTCACTGCTCGGCGCTCATCGCAGCCCACACACTGACACTGAAGCACCACTGTCCCTTTCTGCCCCCCCAGATATCCTTTCTGTCTCTCCCATCCTACACCTGAGAAGTGGGCAAGGCTGCCAGAGCCACGGCCTCCACAGCGGGTCTTTTCTGATCCCACTTGTTGGGGGTCACCCCGTTCTCTTTTAAAATCTGGGGCAGGTGTGTCTTGGTGGCTAGACCTCAATTACGGCCATGGCCCCAGATATGAGGGAGTTGAGAAAGCTCCTTTTGCTCCTATACTTTTAGCTTTTACAGTGGGAAATAGATTCTGTGTTCCATGAAATCTCAAGAAGAAGAAGTCTCCAAACAGAGAAATATGGATTCAGGTTTCAGGGAGGCAAAAATAATTATGTGTGTCCACTACACGGGATACTGGTCCTTCAATCTTGAGACTTTCTCTAGTAAATTGATAGCTGAGCATGGTTGAAATGCTTGTCTTTCTTGGGCTAAAATTTGAAGTTATGGTGAGTCAAGGGAAGCAGCAACACATTTAAACACAGAAGAGACTTCCAGCACTTTTTAAAAATTGTTTTATTACATGTTGTAGATGATGACTCTAAATTTAAGAAGAAATTTTGTATTTACAGATTAAATAATATGCTATCTTAAATTTGCTTCAAAATTGTGTGGAAGGGTATTAAGAAGATGAGGTATAGGCTTGGCACTGTAGTTCAGTGGTTAGGGCTCCAGCCACATACACTGAGGCAGACAGGTTCAAACCTGGCCCAGGGCTGCTAAACAACAATGACAAGTGCAACAAAAAGTAGTTGGGCATTGTAGTGGGCGCCTATAGTCCCAGCTACCTGTGAGGCTGAGGCTGAGACAAGAAAATCAGTTGGGCCCAAGAATTTGAGGTTACTGTGAGCTGTGACTTCATAGCACTCTACCGTGGGTGACATAGTGAGACTCTGTCTCAAAAAAAAAAACAAGATGAGGTATAGAGGAAACAAGATTTGCCATGTGTTGAAGCTGGGTTATGAATACTGAGGCTTTAATGAAAGCATTTTCTCCAATTTTGTATTTTTAAAATATTTTCATAAAAGAATGAAGAAGATGCTGTGTGAGGTCATGTTTATCTAGGAATACCTCTGAATAATTTTATCCCTTTAGGAAGACAAACCTGAAATGATTTCCAATGAAGAGCTCAGCCAGATCATCTCTACAGCTCCATCTTGTCTGTCACGATCTGAGAACCATTTTGCTCCCACTTGGCAAATAATGACCCCTATGCCTATGGTTTTCCCATGTGATTAAAAAAAGTAACTGAACCTTTAGCTTCTGAAGGAAGCAACTACCATAGATTGGCTTACTACCATTTAAATTCATATCATCAGTCTCAAAAATTTGATCTTTTCACTTTTTCGAAACCAGAACTTTCTTTAAAGCAGTACAACTGGTTCTAGGAGAGAGGTTTACAGCAGTAATCACTTACATCAAAAAAGAAGACCTGAAATAAACAACCTAATGATGCACCTCAAGGAACTACAAAAGAACCCCCCGAAATTAATAGAAAAAAGGGGAATAATAAAGATAAGAGAAATAAATGAAATTGACACAAAAAAATCACAAAAAGATCAATGAAATGAAGAATTTTTACAGACAATAAACAAAATCAACTAACTTTTAGCCAGACTAAGGAAAAAAAAAAAAAAAAAGACCCAAATGAATAAGATCAGAGATGAAAAAAGATAAATTTCAACTTACAACAGGGAAATACCAAGGATCAGAAGTGACTATTATGTATAATAATGTACCAACAAATTGGGTAACCTAGAAGAAATGGAAAACCTCCTGGATGCATATAACCCCCTCAGTATGAACCAGGCAGAAACACAAAATCAGAACAAACCAATAATGAGTAATGACATTGAATCAGTAATAAAAGTTCTCCCATCAAACAAAAGCCCAGAACCTGATGGCCTCACTGCTGAATTCGTCCAAATATTTAAAAGGAACAAATACCAATTCTATTCAAAGAACTGAGTAAAGGAGATGCCTGTAGCTCAAAGGAGTAGACCGCCAGGCCCCATATACCAGAGGTGGTAGGTTCAAACCTGGCCCTGGCCAAAAACTGCAAAAAAACAAACAAACAAACAAACAAAAAAAAACCCCAAAGAACCGAGTAAAATTAGGCAATTAGGTATAACTATTAAAGAGGAAGGAATACTTCTAAACTCATTCTACAAGGCCAGCATTGCCCTAACATCCAAACCAGATAAGTATGCAACAACAACAAAAAAGAAAACTAAAGGCTGCTGAACTTAGATGCAAAAATCCTCAACAAAATACCAGCAAACAGAATTCAAGCACACTGAAAAATCATTCACCATGTTCTGATGGGATTTATCCCAGGATAAATTTAACAGCAAGGATGTTTCATTGGTTTATTGGTTTATTGCAGACCAATAAACATTATAACTACATTAACTGAATGAAAGACAAAAATCATATGATGTTCTCAATAGATGCAGAAAAAGAATTTGATAATATTCAACATCTCTGCATGATAAAAACCCTCAACAAATTGTAGAAGAAATGTACCACAACACAATAGAGGCGATATATGAAAAACCCTTAGCTAATATCATACTGAATGGAGAAAAGTGGAAAGTTTTTCTTTAAGATCTGAAAAAAGACAAGGAGGTCTACTCTGGCCTCTTCTATTCAATGTAGTATCAGAAGTCCTAGCCAGAGCAATTAGGCAAAAGAAAGAAATAAAATATATCTGTTTCTGCAGATGACATGATTCTATGCAGAAAACCCTAAAAACTCTACTAAAATACTATTAGAAATAACAACATTCAGTGAAGTTGCAGGGTACAAAGCCAACATACAAAAATCAGTAATATTTTTATGCACTAATAGTGAACTATCTGAAAAGGAAATCAAGAAAATAATCCCTTTTGCAATAGCCACCAAAAAAAAAAAAAAAAAAAAGGAATAAATTTAAATATGGAGATAAAATATCTCTGCACTGAAAACCATAAAGTACTGAAGAATATGGAAGAAAGAAATTGAAGAAGATGCAAATAAATCAAAAGATATTCATTCATGTTCATGGATTTGAAGAATTAATATCATTAGAATATCTATACTACCCAAAGTGACCTACAGATTCAATGCCAATCCCTATCAAAAACACCAATAACATTCTCCACAGAAATAGAAAAAAATACCAACATTCCTGCAGAACCACAAGTGACCCTGAATAGACAAAACAATCTAGAGCAAAAGGAATAAAGCTAGAGCCATCACACTATCCAACTTCAAGGAATACTACAAAGCTATTGTACAAAAACCAACAATGGTACTGGTGTGAAAACAGACACATGAACCAATGGAACAGAATACACTACCCAGAAATAAACCCACACATCTACAGCAAATTGATTTTTGGCAACAGTGCCATGAACGGAAGATGGAGAAAGGACAGTGCCATTCAATAAATGGTGTTGGGAAAATTGGATATCTATATACAGAAGAATGAAATTAGACCGTTATCTCTCATCATGTATAAAAATTAACTTACATGATAAATGTTTGGAGTAATCAATATGCTAATTTCTATGATTTAATCACTACAAAACATACACATGTATCCAAACAGCACACCGTACTACACAAATATGTACAATTATTTGTCAATTAAAAATAAAACTTCAAGAAAAATATTATTCCCCATTTTCATCAATTTCAATGCCAAATTTCAAGAATACCACTGCCTAGATAAGTATTAAATGTCCTTGGGGGGGGGGGGGAAAAATTAAGGTTTATTTATATTTTCTCTTTTTAATTTAAGATACAAATGCAAAAGGATTAATTTCATCATTGCCAGGATGTAGCTTATTGTGTTTCCTTGTGCAAAAGGATTTTTACAAT
>CAUYPK010121859.1:0-16927 GCA_963574355.1 Loris lydekkerianus | reverse complement strand
GCACAACAACTAAAAAAACGCCAGGATGGCTATGTATACCGGTGTGATGAAAATGTGTCAAACAGCTTATGAAACTAGTGTATGATGCCCCATGATCATATCGATGTGCACAGCTATGATTTAATAAAAAAAAAAAAAAATAAATAAATAAATAAAATAAATAAATAAATAAATAAATAAAATAAAGCTTAGCTTAGCAGGGTACAAAATTCTGGGCTGAAAATTGTTCTGTTTAAGTAGATTGAAGGTAGATGACCATTGTCTTCTTGCTTGGAAAGTTTCATTAGAGATGTCTGCAGTCACTCTGATGGATTTGCCCCTGTAGGTCAACTGGCACTTACCCCTGGAAGCTTGCAGAATCTTTTCTTTTGTCTTGACTTTGGACAGGTTCATCACAATGTGTCTTGGAGAAGCTCGGTTAGAGTTGAGGTGACCTGGGGTCCAATATCCCTCTGAAAGCAGTATGTCAGAATCTTTGGTGATATTAGGAACGTTTTCATTTATAATATTCTCTAGTATGGCTTCCATTCCTCTGGGGCATGCTTCTTTCCCTTCTGGGATTCATATAACTTATATGTTGGAACGCTTCATAAAGTCCCATATTTCTGACAGTGAACGTTCTGCTTTCTCTCTCTTCTTTTCTGCCTCTTTAACTATCTGAGTTATCTCAAGAACCTTGTCCTCTACCTTTGAAATTCTTTCTTCTGCATGGTCTAACCTGTTGCTGATATTATACTTTCCATTGCATCTTTAAGTTCCCTAATTGCTTCAGTTCCTTCAGCTCCACTATATCCTTTCTATATTCTTCATATCCTTCATCTCTTATTTGATTGTTTTTGGATTTCCTTTTGGTTATTTTCCACTTTATTAGCAGTTTCCTTCATTGTTTTCATAATTTCCTTCATTGTTTACATTATGTGTATTCTAAATTCCCTTTCTGTCATTCCCAACATTTCTTTATAGGTGGAATCCTCTGCAGTAACTACCTCCTGGTTCTTTGGAGGGGTTGCTCTGGACTGGTTCTTTATGTTGCCTGGAGTTTTCTGCTGATTCTTCCTCATGAGTGATTTATTTTATCTGTTTCCTTGCCCTAATTTTCCTTTCATTTCTTCTTGCTCTTTAAGTTCCTGGGCCTGTCGACTAAGGTTACAATGAGTCCTTTTGGTACAGGACCAAAAGGATGAGAAGGTTGAAGAGCAAGAAGGGATAAAAAAAAGAAAGAATGAATGAAAAGAAAATAGAGAAAGGAGAGGGGGTGGGTAAAAGGGAATAATGACAAAAAGAAGAGAGACACAGAAAGAGGGAGACAGAGCAATCGAGGTGTACAGTAGGCTACTTTGACACAACCTTTAAAAAAAAAACAACCTCTGGGGGTGCTCGGTTGGGTAGTTCCCTTGAGGTCAGCAGCTCTTTGCTAACCCGATCAGACACAGTACCCCACCTTTACCAAGTATTGAGTAAAGACAAAACTGCTGTAAATCAAACCAAAACAAGCAAACAGAAAACTTGACGGGATAAAATTGGGTGAAAAACCAAATAATAGGGGTACAAATCACTAGCAAAAATGAAGTTCTAGGTATTAATGAAAAAGGCAGCAATGGGAAATTGTATTTAAACTAGAAAAATGGAGAAAGAAAGAAAAAAAAAGAAAAGAAAAAATCTGTACAGAAAAGGTTAAATTAAAAAACAAAACAACAACATCAAAATAAGCAAACAAACAAAAAGAACCAAAAACGAAGCACTATACATATCTTGTTGAATATTGTCTGGGCAACAGGTGGTCTTCTGGGGTATGAGATGCTAATCACAATGCTGATACAACTGGAGGCCTCTGCTGATTTCTCAAACCCCACAGGGTAGACACCATAAATCTCTCTTTAGCCCTCTTAAAAGGCATTTTAAACTTCTAAACTTGGCTAAGCAGAAGCTTTTCCAGGAAAGTACCTGTCACTGGGGTCACTGCTGAAGTGGCTATCCACTTATCCAGTGTGTCAGAACTGGTTTCACTCTGCCCCTGAGGGTTAAGGCTGTAAGGCGGCTCAGTCCCCACCTTTAGCCTGCTCAGTCACTAGGTTACTATCTCCCACCCGATCCTTGCTCTGGGACCCTGAGGGCAGAGCTTGCCGGGGTAGTTCTCTCACAATGGCTCCCTGCAACCCACAGCCAAATACTATTAGCTTCATCTGGCTCAGTGACTCAGTCTGGGGTCCTAGACAATGCCCAAAGTTCTCCACACTTCTGCTCAAGCTGTCCCCAAGGCAGTTCAACTGAGTGCCAAGTCCAAAAACACCAAAACAGTTCACAGGTAAGGCCTTTCCAGTTTGCAGTCTTGCTGCTGCTGTACTTACAGCTGCCAGCGGGATTAGACCCATTGAACACAGGTGACCACTTTCCAGTTTTCCACTGTTTTTGTTCTCCTCTTGGGGTCCATAAGTCTTTTGCTGACTCCCTGTATCCTCAAAGGGATGATTATAGGCAGATCCCACCAGCCAGAGATGCCTGGAGTCTTATTTCCCCAGACTCATGGTGCCCAGATGCAGGGAAGCTGTTACTTGGCTGCCATTTTGCTCTGAACCTGTTTCCTGGATTTTAAATCTTGAGTCTTGACTGTATTCAAGATCAAATTTGGAGAGAGAAATACATCAGAGAGTGGATTTGTATTAATGCTTCTTATTGCATGATCTAGAGGCAGGTGTGTTTCTAGGGACCAACAGGTGGTTGTACAGAAGTTGCAAAATGTACAGATGGGTGTGTGGGAAGCTGGCTCAGAAAACACGAGGTTGTATCAGGTACCGAGTTTCTGATGCTCAGCTCTAAACCAACCCATTTTGACCTCCTTTGTTATACTGGGGCTGAGCCCTGTATACACTTCTCATTTTCTAACCAGAAGGGCACTGCAAGAGGGATGTGCTTCTTGTTTTGATCCCAGTATTTTTCTTCTTATACCCACAAGGACATGGCCGCCAGACAACTTTCTTCCAAAAGGCAGCTTCCTTGCTGTGGCATATGGGAGACCCAGTGGCAAATCTTGCCAACAAGCTTTATTGGTACTCCTTGCTGGTATTCTTGCTTGCCAGATTCAGCCTGCTGTAGCTATGTGAACTCCTCCATCTGGCAAACCAGAAGCCTCCAGCCCCATGAGTCTAAATCTCAAACTTAGACAATATCTAGGTGTCCAGCTCAATTTCTAATTCGATGAAGCCACTATTGAGTCATCTAGGGGAAGGTCCCTTGCACAGGGTACAGGGTCTTTGAATCAGCAGAATTCAAACTTGTTACTCTGGGTTAGAGTGAAAAATTAAATTCACTTTTCTAGGACTTACATCATGAAATTGTTAGTATTTATACTTAAAAGTGGAGAATAAACACTTATGGGTGATATGATGCTATTAACTCAAAAGAAACACTGAACCATAGTATTCACTTTTAACAAAAAAAATAATAGTAGTAACACACTCACTCAAACACACGCATGTAATGACTATTTACCAGGCCATGTTCTAAGTGCTATTGACCCTTGGACCGATTTGGAATTATTATTCATCCTCATTTTGCAAATGAGGAAACTTAATCATAGAAAGGCAAAGAAACTTCCTGAAAGTTTCACAGTTAAGAGGTATAGAGCTAGAATTCAAACACAAGCAGTGAGACTGTGTTCTCAAAAGTGTTTCCCTGACTCCCTAAGCAACATTTTTTTTTTTTTTTTTTTAATGTAGCATATGGAGAAAAGAGGTGAAGGGCACTTTTTTTTAATAATCTTAATAGCATAAAGCCAAATTATTTAAGTGATCGGCATTTGACCTTAGAATTAAGATAATGACACATTGTTCACCTGGAGCAATAGCTCCAAAGTCTTGGCTGCATCAGTGAGAAGAACTCTAATGTCATTTGTGGACTTAGGGAGAAAGTGCTGTGTGCGTTTAGCAATGTCTGCCATGACTGCAGGGTGAGATAGTAGGGACACGTGTGCCACTGAGTTGTGAAATTCGTTCTTTTGTTAAAGCAATATGTATTGAGAGCCTTGGTTCTAGGTCCTAAAGATACAGAAGTTAAAAAAAGCACTTTCCTATAAAAGGAAGACAACAAAATAAACAGGTAAATACATAATAAAATTTTAGATAGTGACTTTGGGTCATCCAAGGGAAAATAAAGCAATGTAAAAGAAAGAGATGGCACAGAGGTAGGAAGCTGACCTACAAGGTATCAGAGAATCCATCTCTGGCTATGTTGGCAGGACAGAGTGAAATAAGAAAGCAAGTCCACAATGTCTGCTGGAAAGAATATTCGGGTAGAAGAACAGTGGAAGAAATGTGCAATTGCCTTGGCCTGTTTAAGGGACAGCCAAATGTGTCTTAAACTTTCCAGCCATCTGTCTGTGCTTTTAAATTTTGCATGGAGTTGAGAAACACAGGACATGAGAATGCAGGAATTTACTTCGGGAGAAGAATTTGTGCAGGAGGAACAGTCTCTTTCATTTTCTACTTTGTTCATTTCAATGTCGTTTTAAAAAACATTTAGGAGAGGTACATACTCCTCTCGTAAGAGAAAAACACTAAAATATTTTATAAATTGTATAAATGCTGTCTCACGTAAGGTAGCAGTTTTGAATTCTTTTTAGGTCTTCGTGGTATTCATAATAAGAAGGTATTTGTTAATGTAACTTTGGCCACCAAAGCTTCAGAATAAGGTCATTTCAAAAATGAAAAGTAATTGTACACTGGGTGAGACCCCATCCATTTTTTTTTTTCCTGTGTTACAAAGAATTAGTTCAGTGTTTCTCAGTAGGAGAAACTGATTTTTCCCCATAGGGGACAGCTGGCAATATATGGAGATTATTTAGGTTGCCACAGTTAGAGAGTTACTGACATCTAGTGGGCAGAGGCCAGGAATCTCGCTAAACATAATACAATACAGCCCCTGCAGCAAAGAATTGTCTCGCTTGTCATGTCAATAAATCTGAGACTTAAAAGCCTTGATCAACATAAAAGTATCGTAAATAAATGGATACTGAATCCCACATCTGTGTTCTGATTTCCTGGCGCAGTTGCTATGGAGACCAGGTGATGCACACACGCAAATTCAGTAGCTGTGTAGAAGTTTCAAGGTCAGGGTGAAAGGAAAAGACAGATAATAAATGAAACTGCAGAGACAAGACTAACAAGCAAGGTTCTGCAAAGGTTGACTATCTCATTCATCAAATTTGGAGCTTGCCTTGGGAGAGCCGCCTCCTGGAGCCAGGGAATTCTTGAATTATCAACTTCTGTATCGATATTCAGAACCACCATCGGGAGGATGAGCTTGTTTTCCTTTCACCCTCAGTCTCAGAGAGGAGTCCGTAATGGAAGAACTGGCTGCAGAAACCACAAGAGACCACAGTCATCACAGTCAGAGATGCTTCAAAGCACAGGCAGCACAGGCTAAGTGAAAATGTGGTTTGGAAATTCAGAAAGATCTAGAGAGTTTGCTAATTTGGTAACAGATCTATTGCCTCATTTCTTCTTGGGATAAATTTAACATTGAAGCAATCACCTTGGATTTTGTTGCTCCTCTTTGGTTTCAATTCCCTTCTGCTTGACTTTATTGCTACTTCTGAGAAGACATTTTTTTTAAAGACTCGATATTCATCTTACCAGGAAGAAAAGAAGAGTGTGGCCATTTTCCCAGGGAATTATTAATGCTGCATCAGTGCAGGATGGTACAATGGGGAGAGTGAGGTATTGTCTGTGGGAGGACAGAGTTCAGTCTGCAAAAACTTTCTCACACACATACACACACACAGTGATACCACTGTGCTATTTTACCTGTATTTGAAACCTGACCTAATGGCCTAATAGTATTAGCCTCAACCCATAAAGAAAGAGAAAGAAAAAGCCTTTAGTTATCACAAACTGGTGAATGTAGTATACCCTAAGTACTTTCCATATATTTTACCACTAGAAAAATAAATCACACAAGCAAATGGATAAATAAATCAGCGTGTTTTAGAAAACAATTAGAAATCATACCAAATGACTTAAAATATATATTTATACTTAGAACCTGTATTTCATTCCTAAGGATATATTCTCAGGAAGTTATTTCAGAGTTGGAGTTAACCACTACTTCCAGCTGACCTGGAAACCTTGTTCTTTTCACTACAAGCATCCTCGCTTTCATGTGGGGCTGTTCTCTTAGCCTCTCTACCCATGTGTGCAGGTGAGCTAATGCCTTCCTCAGCTCAGAGCAGCCCATGACAGGTCTAAGAAATGACTGCAGTTCATTGTTTTGCCATAAGAATCTGGCAAAGAAAGTGAGTCATTTGCCACAAGGTGGGCATATGTCTCAGTTTACCCTTGGCCAGGCATGTCCAAGAACATTTGGGGGACTGGGAAATAGCAAGTTCTCTATTTAATCAAATGTATTGCTGGAAGGACATAATATTGAACATGGAGGGTGCCACCAGACAGAAAGAGCCTAGCTGGGAGTTTTATATGTCACAGAAAGGAGCAAAGCTGAGACTATAAACCTAGCCTGGGTTTCTTACCCCATCCTCAATTAGATTATTGGCTCCATGAGGGCAGGGTTCATGGGAATCACTGCATCCCTATTGCCAGCAGCGTCACCTGGGAGGTGCTCATACATCTTTGAGGAATAGAGACTTTGGGGAACAACATTTAGAAGAGATCACTTGAATACCTTGATGAAGCTACTTCTAAAACCAACATACTCCCATATTTTCCACTTAACACATTCGTAGTGTGTGTATGTGTGCTGTAAGTTCTTATGAAATCCATCATTATATTATATCATTAGAAATACACACCTGTTTCCTGGGTAGCTGAGCCTCATGATGGTAGTACCCTCTCACTCACAGACTCAGAAGGGAGTGGACATAGGGAGACATTGTGAAGTGGTGTCCCAGGGCATAGTGGGTATGGGTCCTCCAGATCTAGGGAAAAACTGGGCCTAGAATCAATCTAAAACCTCAAGGGGCCTGATCTGTTGTCATGGGAAATATTTTGATTGGTTAATAATCATAGAAATCTCCCTTTCTGCCTTCCACTACGCCCTTCTTTAAACCTTATTATTTGTACCAGTCAAAGGGTTTTTTCCGCAGATAATAATAATATAAAAAACTCCTCCTTGGGAACTAATAGATTGAGGAATTGGGTTGCACTGCCTAACACCCCAAGCAAACACTAGAGGGAAGTATGTTGATCGAAAAGTTGCTCAGACTCAGATAAATGAAAATTTAGTTTCTATCTTCAAATACATTGTCTGCCCCAGGATTAAACTCCGAGAGACTAAGAGGTTTGTGATTGTGTTTAAATAAGACAAAAATGGCAGCAACATATGAAACAAACAAACAAAAAAAAAAAATTGTAAAAGATCACATAACAGAAAATGTGGAAAGCGAATTTGCTTCTGGGTATAATTTCCAAGAGTAGAGCCAACCAAATCTCCTGATAAGAGAAACCGAAACAACACTTGGCCAAAATATTTTAAAAACACATTTTTGAAGGCATTGGAGAGCTACCAAAGGAGATAAATTATGAGGAATAAAAACCTCTCTAGTATTATGAAATGGGGGCTTGTTGACGTTAACTACCTTTTGTACAGCTTCAACCATCAGGTATTTACTGGCTGTAACTGTGATGGGGTAACCATGAATCCCAGCAGAAATCTAGCATAAAACAGAAGCCAGGTAGAATCCCCAGCAGCTTCATAGGATGGAGAGGAAAAACATCAGAGTTTATGGCCATCTAGGTGGATAAACTGTTAAGGGCTAAGATCCAGTAGAGAAGGGAAACACTGAAAAAAATGGACATGGTAATTGAGGCTCTTCTTTGCTCCTGGCATCTGATAACACCTCATTTGCACAGCGAAAGAAGCAAAGAACCTGCAGAGAAACCTCATTAAAAGACTGAGAAGCTAAACTTAGCTTTCGGCAGTCTCCTAGTTCTGGGGAGATGAAAATTACAGTTAATGGTTGTCTTGATTTATGACAAGAACATGGTACAGTGGTAGAAAGAATCACTCTTTCAATATGTGGTGCTAGATCAAATGAATATTCATAGGGACAAAAAAAGAATCTTGAGTCATATCTAAAATTTATCTACAAAATTCTAAATTGCCTGCACATATAGAAGTAAGAGGTAAAATAATAATGCTTCTAGAAAGCAACATAGGAGAATCCCTTCTTGTCACTGGGTTTGGCAAAGATTTTTTAATTAGTACACAGAAAGTTAAAAACCTTATAGAAAAAGATCAAATTAGCTACATTAAGTTGAGGAATTTTATTTATAAATAAATACCAATAATTAGCTTGATTACAGTGGTCATTTCATAATGTATCTGTAAACTAAAACATTCCATTAAGCCTATAAATATATTGTTTTTATTTGTCAATGACACCTCAATGTAGCTATTTTTAAAAAATTAAAAAGGCAAGCCACAGAGCCACCATAAACTTATAAAAAAAAAGAGGAAATTCAATATAAATACTGGAAAATATTAAAACAAGCATTTCACACACATAAAAAAAATATCCAAATGATCAATGAAAATCTTCATGGTCATTAATGTGGAGGGAAGTGGGCAGGGGGCTTTTTGGGATTTGGGTGGTATAAGTATTTTCAATTTTGTGGTGGTTATACAAGTGTGTTAACTTAAAAAATAATTATTGAGTTTTATACCTATCATTAGCACATTTTTTTCTTTGTATCAACCATATATAGCATTTTACTCAAATTTATTCAATTAAATTGTGCTTTATAAAAAGAGTAGATAATACTTCCACTTCCAATGAATGCGAAGTAATCAGAGCTGGCTTTATTGGCTGTCCTGGTACAAACAAGAGAAAATGGAAATTAGATACTGTAATTCCAGGAGTCAGGAAGCTAACTAGATGGGGACTGCAATCCTTCCAGCTTCCCACCTTGAGGGAGTATCACTGCAGTGGTGGTGTTGGGAAAAAGAAGGAAACCCAGCAGCCCCTCTGAATTAAGGAGATAGAGCCGAGACCTTGAGAGATCAGCAGAGCTGGATTGAGCAGGACAAAATATGGCAGGACAGAGGAAGCCTCCAGGGTTCTTTAGAGGAGCCCTGGTTAATCTGAAATAGAGCACCAGCCAGCCCGGGCATCTGGAACTACCTCCAGAAGGGGGAAAGAACTACTTGGAAGAATTACTACTAACAGTGTCCAGAGCCCAGAGTAGATGCCACTGTCCCTGGCTGGACACTTTTGTGATTCATGGAGTACTGGCCAGAGGGCATGGAAAGATCTCACTTAAGTTGGGGAGACCAGTAGCCCAACCATGAGCAGCACTGCTCAAGTTGCAACTATAAGATTCAAAGATTGTAAAAGCAAGATCTGAAAATGGCAAGCTATTTTCTGGAAATGTCATGGCAAAACCAGAACAAAACCTGTACTATTTTTAGATATACCAAAATAAACCCACCCAATTAGGAAAATTTTACAGTGTCTGACTTTTGTTCCAAAATTCTAAACATAGAAATAAGCAGAAAACTACTGCCCATAGTAAGCCAAAAGATCAATCCCTCAGAAACAAATGAACTAAAGGAAGCTGATGTAGATCTTAGAATTATCAAGTGTACTACTGAAGTTATAATACCTGCATTGCACATGTTGCAAGAGGTAAGTAAAGATATCTCCTCTCTCTCTTGTATGCGGATGAGATGCTCTTTGACATATGACATGGTCATGTCTTGATAATAGCCACATAACAAAAACTCATTTAATATAGTCAACTGAATTTCACAACTTAGTGAAATTCCTGTCTTGGTTGCATTTTGTTTCCTTTCCTACCTCAGTTATTTCATTTTCTCCAATTATAGTGGCAATTTCAAAATTTGTGAGTTTGCCTCTTAATTTCCCCCTCTGAAAGGCTACAGAAGGAGATTGTGCTTGATTGTGTGATATCCATTAGCATTATCTTTGTGCTTCAAGAACTCTAAGATGACCTACTGCAGCTGTGTTGCCAGTTGTGTTGCCCTGAGTGTCTATCAGTGAGAGTCACTTGCATGAGATTTGGAAGATGGAATGGCAGGGAAGACACTGTGGTCCAGCAGCAGGTGCAGAGAGGCACGTGGGCATTTGTGGGTGTGGAGGAAGAATTTGTTGGCATCAGTTTCCTGGATTCCTCCCAAGCAGCAGATACTTGGGTGCTGTAGAAAGCTGACAAAATCCGCCAGAACTTCCAGCAGCCTTTCTGACCTTGTTGGCGCACTCCTTTCTGTGTTGGGTAAATGCTTAATTTCTTATATAAAATAATTTGTATTAAAAATTTCTAGCAGCTGCATGTTTATTAACTGAACCAGTTGTGATCATTTTCATTTGTTTGCTTGGTTGGTTTTATCCACTAAACTTTGGGCTTTTTTTGAACTCTGATAAAACATATATAGCATGAAATGCATTTTCTTAACCTTTAGTAAGGGTATATATAAGTCATATTAAGTACATTCACATGGTTGTGCAATCAATCTTCAAGACCGCTTTCATCCTGCAAAACCTTATGCCCATTAAATAAGAACCCTGTCTCTCTGGTCTCTGGCAACTCCATTCTGTCTCCAGGAATTTGACTACTCTACGTATCTCCTATAAGTAGAATCACACAGTATTTGCTGTTTGTCACTAGTTTATTTCTCTTTAGCACAAGGTTTGAAACAGCTGTATGTTGTTACATTTAATACATGGATCCTTGGCCCAAGGAATAATGCAGGTGTTTGATTGTGATAGCAGGAAATTCTCTCCCCAAATTCTAAATTGTTACGTTCATGAAAATAGTCTCATAAATTGTGTCTTCCTTATTTTGTGGTTATCTGCTACTCTCCTAAATAGTATATCCAAAAGCCTTATGGTAGTTGAGGTTAATAGGCCAGAGAACTTCTGCTGACTCTCTTATGCCCCAGGAAATCTTCCCTTGTTGTGTAAGTCTCTGAAGTAGACATACTCTCACCCATGCTGAGTGTGATGTAGACATAATTTCTCTCTAAAGTCTGTTACTGGCCTTTGGCTGCAGACAAATAAGTTAATTCACATCCATGTCAATAACTCAGTCACACTAAAATTGAATCAATGAATGTAATTAGATCTCGAAGCATGCTGCAATTTGATGATGATGGTACTACCAGTGAGGTGGGCAGATTAATCATTAGGTGTCAAGAATGAAATACTCTGGTTCATGAAGAATCTAGCTCGGATTCTCCTGCTGGGATGTGGATTGGCAGGTGTGGGTTTTCTTAGACCTCATCACACTCAAATACAGGGCACCTGAGAGATCTACCATGAAGAGATGGCAGGGGAAGTGTTTTCCGTCACCTGGAACCTTAGGGTCAAAGGCATCACACCAACGCTCTGTTTTAGCTGTCCGGGTTCCAGAGGACATTAATGCCTTTTATGAGTATAGGAAACCTGTGGTACCTCAACTATCCAAAAAATTGGACCAAAAAAAATTAAAGTGAAAGTATTTAGTACAAACTCAAAAGCTCATCCTTGAAAAAAATAACAACTTGTATTTCACATAAATATTCTGAGTTTGGTTATTTCGTTTTTAAATCCACAGAAAATCAGAAATAGCAAATTACAAAATGAAATGGAGCAAGGTGTAGATGAAACAGCAGGGCTCGATGTAGGCAAATAATATATGAAAAGCAGGCCAGAGACCTCCAAAAGTATATCAGGTTAGGCCATCAAATGTAGGAGGAAATGTACTAGCTCTATAAACCTCAGAAGGTCCTGTGTTTATTTCCATATTTCACCATGTTGTCAAGAAGGATGTTTGTGTTCATAATTATGACATTGACGTTTAGATACTTAGCAGAGACTAATAATGCTTGCAGTCTGTTGAAGGAGTTATGGAATACAGTAACATGTCTCTCTGGTATATTAGCAGACTCACACCCACCTCTTAGCATGTGCCAGACGTTGTTGGCCAGCACTATAGTGCCCACAATCAGATGAGGAAACTGAGGCACTGAGAAATTAACTTTCTCCCCATCACAGAAACACTGAGTCAGCATGAATTCAAAACCTAACAGCTGAGCTACCACATACACAAGTTACTCATGACACATCCAGACAGCTGAAAGCCTTGTAATAATTGAACAAATGTCCCGCTACAAACTAGATTAAAATTATTGGAAACACGTGATGCGTCTTTGAAAGGAAATTGCCAAATGCAACTCTTTGAGTCCCTGTGGAGGCCATGCTGTTCTCATTAACCATTAGCACTAGTCAGTTAGATTCTAAAGTTGGTGAACCGAATAAGTGAGGGGAACAAATTATGAAAGAAAACATTCAGGTGGCTAAAAGTGATAGAAAAAGAAGCCATCGAGTGATACTGTCCTCATGTTACGAAACCTGTGTCTGTATGCTGATGTCAGCCCTCAGGTGTTGAATCCCTAAGGACTGGGGGTTTTGCAAGCACACGAGATCTCTTTTGGAAACATGCTTTGGATAAGGAAACTCGGTACTGGGAAATTAGTTTGGGCTACTGAGGACAGATGGCTTTCAGGTTCTCTAGTAGAAAAATAGTCAGGTATTGGTAAGAAGACCAGAATTGTATTCCTGAATCTACAATTTATCAGCTCTTTGACCATGTGCAAATTAACTCCCCGTGTCCTTCATTTTCTCATCTGAATAACTGGGAAAATAATAATGTTTACCTTGCCCAGTTATGGGGGGGACCAAAGGAGTTGATCTGCATGCATTTCTTAAGGCATGGCGCTAGGTCAGCTGGAGCAAACTCTTTTCTGTAATATGTCAGTTTTTAAAATATTTTCGGCTTTATAAAACACAAGGACAGAATTGCAGTTACTGAACTCTGCCCTTTCATAGGAAAACAGTCACATACAATGTATAAATTAATGGACATGATTGTGTTGCAATAAAACTTTATTTTTTAAAATAAGTGGGGAGGGAATTTGGCCTGGGAGCTTCAGTGTGCTGCCTGCTTCACTAGGTAAATGCTGGCTATCTTTATCAAATCATTCTAATAAGAAGTAAGTGACATACCAGGTGTAAAGTATATGTCGCAGCACCTTGTACACGGAAGTCCTTTGACAAATGATTATTTGTTAAGTATGTCATCATAAGGCAGTTTTTTTTTTTTGTTTTTTTTTTGAGACAGAGCTTCAAGCTGTTGCTCTGGGTAGAGTGATGTAGCATCACAGCTCACAGCAACCTCCAGCTCCTGGGCTCAAGCACGATTCTCCTGCCTCCGCCTCTCAAGTAGCTGAGACACCTGCCACAATGCCCAGCTATCTTTTGGTTGTAGCCCTCATTGTTGTTTGGTGGGCCTGGGCTGGATTTGAACCCGCCAGTTCAGGTGTATGTGGCTGGTGCCTTAGCTGTTAGAGCCACAGGTACCAAGCCAGCGGGCAGGCATTTTTATACGTAACCCATAAGATCACATATGGCTTCGTGAAGAGAGATCGTGGGACTCTGCTTCTCAATTTTCACCAAAGAAGGTTGAAAGAGAAGATTAACTTAGCTAAGTAGCAACTATAGGCTGGACCAAAGATGAGCAGCACGAAATAACTCTGTTACAGTCCCAAGATTTCAAACAGAGCAAGAGACAGGCCGATTTATCCCTAATGGGATTTTCCCCACCCAGAAAGTTTTCCCTCTTAGAAAACATTAAATGTGACCACCTTCCATTAATAACAGGTGTATCAATGAGAGTGCTTAGGGCAGGCAGGGAACAGGCTGACTGACATTGAGTTGTTGCCTTCACAAATGGGCATCACTCCATAAAAACACAATATCATTTGTTGAATGTCAAGTACACTAGAGTTTCCAACGTGGAAACATTTGCCTTAAAGCATCAAAATAATTGCATACTGTAATGCCACAGCACCTTGCTTCAAGTGATAGTACCAGGATTTACATTATTCTTAGCCATAGGCATATTTTTCACCAGCTTTTAACACCCACTTTCCTCTCCCCCTCCCTCCCACTCAGTAGCAGGGAGGATTTGTCCAGCTTTTAGGTAACAATTCTTGAAGCACATCAGCTCCTGGAAACAAATGGACTTGGCCAGAAAAGCAGGGACATCAACAGCAGAGCTGAATCCTTATTTAATAGAGCTTGAAATTACTATAATCTGTTAAGTACAATGAGAAAAATAAGTTTGACCTGCTTGCACCATCAGATGACTCTACCGCTGACTTAGAGGGATGCTGAGGGACCTACGTCTGGGAAGAGACAAGATTCCCCTTCAAAGACACGCCTGGAGCTGAGTGACACCCTCCCTTCCACCATGGCACAGATCACGGGGGTAATTGCATAATTACCTGTGCAATTACTTTTGTCAAGAGTCACAATCTCAAATTACAAAAGCGACCCAAGAAATGACATCAACTAATGAAGCCAGTCACTTTGAAGACTTTAATTAACAGAAAGAGGTTTGTCCCAATAAGAACTGATCAGCCTAGACTCACGCACAGCCAGTCAACTGCTTCCATGCCAGAGTGGCCCAGTGTTTACTGATTTTCCACATTTTCAAGGCAGGGGGAAATACAGTTTTTAATACCCGTATTTCAAAATGGATTTGACTTTACAGAATTACTGATAAAACCGTAATACTTACATATCAGCATTTCCCTAAGAGACACCCAGTGTCACAAACTACTGGTGTTTTCCATTAGCATAGTACATTTATTATTATTGACCAAAGCTCATATTATAATCAGAAGAGGATAAAGTAATTGTGCTGGGATTTAAATACTGATCACTCTAATAGGCAAAATAATTAGTCCTAATGATGTCCCCCAGTAGGTAAGCAGAATAATTGGTTCCCTCAAACATTCCAAAGATGTTGTAATCTTTCAAACATGTAAACATGCTGTGTTACATGCAAGGGGACTTTGCAAGTGTGATTAAGTTAAGGATCAATTGAATGGAAAGATGGAGAGCTTGCCCTGGACTGTCTAAGTGGACCTGATGGAACCACAGGTGTCCTTATTAGAGGAAGGCAGGTGGGTCAGAGAGAGAGGGGAGATGTGGGAGAGGAAGCAGAGGGGGGAGTGACATGGCTGTGAGCCAAAGAATGGCAAAAGATTCTGGAAGTTGAAAAAGACAAGGAGATTCTACCCTAGATCCTCAGAACAAAGTATGTCTAACTTCCATAAGAGTAGAATAACAAATGTGTTATTTGTTGTAACAGTGGAGCAGCAAAGACAACTGATATAGTTATTGATTCAACGAAAAGGAAAGAACTCCACCAGTCATCACAGGCTCATATGTCAGGCTACCACTTTGCAAGAACCATGTCTACTGGAGTGTCCCATCCCCTGGATGACATGAGTCCTAGTGAGAACTGAGACTATACCTCTTTGCATCTCAGACTTTGAAACAACCCTTGGCACATAGAAAGGGCTTGATACATGTGTAGTAAATGAATGCTTTTAGCCCATTTAAACACTGCTGGATAAATGGTTGATATCTTTGAACAAGGAATGATATGTATTCTTTATTCTTCTTGAGTAAAATGGATGGGAAAAACTAACTCCATTTATCTCTGTCCATTTAGGGATTCTGAAATATCCTTATATTGAAGCTACTTTAAGGATGTCTTTGATTTCTTATTATGGAACATGATGAGATGTATACTTAACAGTTTGCAGATGAAGTATCATTGTGGATAAGATAACCATGCTTTTGAAAATTATGCAAGCAGAGAGAACACCATTTCAGCGTTCATTGTCAGTCTTCTGAATTTCAAGTGTCTATAGGGAAAAAAAAAAAAAAAAGCATGGGCCTATTTTGGTGTTTCTTAACTGAGACTTTGCAAAACTTTTCATTTGTTTGAGTTGAGGCCCTGGGATAAGAGCCTCATGAGTCGAAATCTGAACAAAGGTAATATTGGACTAACAAGAGAAATGTCAATATGATTAGTCCTTAACCCTCTGCAAAAGCCAATGCATTAGCACCATCAGGCCTCATTTATCCTTCGGAAAGAGATACCAGGGCAGCACCAGTGGCCCAGGAGTAGGGTGCAGGCCCCATATACTGGAGGTGGTGGGTTCAAACCTGACTTCAGCCTAAAACTGCAAAAAAAAAAAAAAAAAAAAAAACCAACAAAATCAGAGTGAGGAGGACACACCCAGACAGCAAGCACAGAAATGGGAGTCTGAGTATCAGCAGAGGCTTTATGAACATCTTTCCTGTGCCTCGCTCTTTGCCCTCCCTCTCTGCACAAATGCTTGTGTAGACCTTAGGAGCATGTCCATCTGTATTTTTCCTGTTTCCTCTTTGAACCCTCCAGAGCCCCAGTTGGGCAGATGTAGCACATGCCATCTGGGGGCCACTCTTGGAACCTTCCCTGCTGTTTGGTCACATGGAAGTGAGTGTCTCCACTACACAGCCCTGCATCCTGCACCGCTCCAGGAAGGCCTGTCATCCCTGCCCTCTCACCGCTGTGATCTGGAATTCCATCTCTGTGGCCCTTCTCTTCGAGGTGTTCCAGAAGCAACTCAAGTGAGAAGCAGTCAACAAGGGAAATAATCACAGAAGTAGCTTCGCTCCTCCATCTCTGTTGCAAAAGTTGGGGCTCTAAAATCTGGTTCTATTGTTCTGTCCACCCCTGCCCCACAAAACCTCCAGTTTCACTGTGTGAGGGAGATGATAGAATCCTCCTGGCAGTGTTGCGAGTTTATGATGATGCTCTGAAGCTCTGCCCACTGTTAAGTGCATGTTCCCAGGAAATGATGGGTGTCACCAGGAATGATAAGGCCACTGTTGTGTTAATCAAGCCAAACTGCGGCCTGTGGGCCACATGAGGTGGTGTGATTGTATTTGTTCCCGTTTTGTTTTTTTTACTTCAAAATAAGATACGTGCAGTGTGCATAGGAATTTGTTCATAGTTGTTTTTATTTTTTATTTTTTTAACTATAGTCCAGCCCTCCAATGGTCTGAGGGACAGTG
>CAUYPK010121855.1:0-21203 GCA_963574355.1 Loris lydekkerianus | reverse complement strand
ATAAATTCTAGTTATCAATTCTGATTCATAGCATGCAAATATCTTCTCCAATTATGAAGACTGTTTACTTTAGTTGCTCCATTGACTATGCAGAATCCTTTTAGCTAGATCATGTCCCATTTATTTACTTTTGGTGTTGCTGCAATTGAAATAAAATCTTTTTACAGGCCAATATTTTTGAGCATTTCCCCCACACTCCTTTCTAGAATTTTTATTGTTTTGTGTCTTAAATTTAAGTCTTTTATCGAGCGAGAATCAATTTTTGTCAGTGGTGAGAGGTGTGGGTCCAGTTTCAGTCTTCTACGTGGCTTACCAGTTCTCCCAGAAGCATTAATTAAATAGGGATTCTTTTCCCCAGTGATACTTCTGTAAGGTTAAACTTCTCTGAAGATGAATGACAAACAAATGGCAGAAAAACACATGAGAAAATGTTGATCATCTTTAATCATCAGAGAAATGCAATTCGAACTCACTCTGAGGTATCACCTGACTCTAGTAAGATTAGCCCACATCACAAAGTCCCAAAACTACAAACGTGGGCACGGATGTGGAGAGAAGGGAATACTTTTACACTGGTGGTAAGATTGCAACTTAATAAAACCTGTATGGGAAGAAGTATGGAGAATTCTTAAAGAACCAAAAGTCAACCTTCCATTTGATCCTGCAACCCAGAAGAACAAAAATCATTTTACCACACAGACATTTGGACCAGAATATTTATTGCTGCTCAATTTACAATTGCCAAGTTGTTGAAGCAACCCAAACGCCCATCAACCCACGAATGGATTAATAAACTATGGCATACGTATACTCTGAAGGACTATTCAGCCATAAAAAATGATGGAGACTTTTCATCTTTTATGTTGACCTGGATGGAGTGAAACACATTCCTTTAGTAAAGTATCTCAAGAATGGAACAAAAAATTCTAATGTTCTCAATACTATTATGAAACCAAAATATAAACAATTATACACCCACATAAATGATAAAACACAAATATAGTGTAGCAGGGGGAGGGGAGAGGACAGAAAGGGGAAAAGGAGGGGGAGGCAGTTGGTGGGATCTCACCCGAAGTGCACAATGTGAGAGTGTTCACTCCCCCTGGGTGAAGGGCTGCACTACAAGTTGAACTTTGCCTTAGAAGTGAGAACAATGTAACCTAAAAATTTGTACCCTCATATATAATTTGAAATTAAATAAAATAATATACCCCTTTAACCACCTCTCCGTTCACTCACTGTCGTCTCTCCATTTATTTTTTTCTCCGTAAAGCTTCATAGCATTGCCTATTCTGACATTACCTTGTCGGTGTGTATCTTCAGTTTCTCTTCCCTCCCTAGGACATGACAACGAGCCTGCACACGTTGTCTAGCTTGGTTACCATTTCATGCTCAGGAATTAATAGATGTGTATAAATACCCTCTGGAGGAATTCGTCCATCCATTCATTCTTTTCCTTTGGTCAAGCTGCTGCTTCTCTCAGGCCCTTACTCTTCCCTTCTCTTTGGGATGATAAACTTGTAAATTTCCTTCCAAAGCATTAATGTCTCCATCCCCTCACAGTGACCCCACAGAAGACTGGGTTCAGGACTGCCACTCCCTGTCTGCGTCCTTGTAAACGTCTCCCCTCCTCCACTATGAGTTCTTCCTAGGTAAGAGCCACATCTCTTATCTCTCAATTCCAATTGCTCACTAGAGAACCTGGCATCTCAGGGCAAAAAAGCAGAAGCACTGGTGTCAGGTGACTTGAGTTGAAATCTCTCTCTTCACTAATTAATCGACTTTGAAGGCAATTTGTGACATTTCTGATTGTCTATTTCCTTACCTGTTCAATGGAACCTTCACAGCATAATTTTCTATTGGAATTGCTTTCATTTTTATAAACATATATCTATCTTGTTGTTTTCACATAAAGGAAGAATTTGTTCTTGCTACTTTCACTTAATGTGTTGTCCCGTAATGTAGAGATCTTTCCATATCTGCTGTACAAAACTGCCTCATTCTTTTTTTTTTTGATGATTACTTTATAACAAAGATTATCATAATGGCTCCCCATTGATATGCACTTATTTTCTTCTATAATCTCAAAATAAAGGTGCTACATTTAATAGCCTTGAATGTCTATGGGGTCAATGAAAAATCTATTAGCTAGATAAAATTCTCGAAGTAGGTGCCTTTGAATCAAAAGATATATCCACTGTTGATGTATGTTACCAAATTAATATTAATAGAGTTATACTATTTAACCCCCTCCATCAATTCATAAGATTGCATCATTTGTATATACGCACCAACATGCTATTAACTATTTTGATCTTTGCCATTCTGAGAGGTAGGAAAGGTTATATTGTGATTTTTATTTGCATTTTTCTTACCATGAGTGAAGTTGAATGAGTTTCTGTATGGTTAAGAGCCATTCATATGTATTATTCTATGAATCTTTCCATAATATCATTTTACCATTAATCTCTGGTATCGTTGATATTTTTTTCTCAATATATAAAACCTCTTCATATATTAAGAACATTTAGTGATGTGTGTGCAAATGTTTTTCCTAGTTTTTTGTTTGTTCACATAGTAAAATTTGTGACTTGTGGATTTTTATAAACTTGTTAGGGCCTTCCTACTCTAATACTTATTTTTAGTTGTCTAGCTCTTTCTTCTGGTATAGAGTTTCACTTTTTATGTCTAGATTTTGGATTCATCTAAAATTTATTTTACTGTAAGTTGCGAAAGAACCATCAGCATTGTTTTTTCCAGATGGTTATGCAGTTGCCACTACACTATTTATGTAATAATTGTGTTCTGTAATCATAATTCTAAAGTTTATTATAGTCTTCATTCTACAATTAAAGAGATTCAACTGTTTGTCCATTTATCATAGTTCTCCACACCCCCCTCCCAATCAGGCCCCATTCTCAGAATTGTTTTGAAGGGAAAAGTTAATATCAATTAGCTTAAGGATAGTCTAGGTGCTCGATGTCTCACTGAGTTATTTAATTTATTTCAGTATATTTTTAAGTTCCTCTGTTTACTTAATAAATAACTAATTTAACAACTCATAAAAGTAGTTGCCACAGCATTTATTGGGCAGCCATCGGAGGCATTACCTAAGCAATTATCTAAGCTGGCATGTGTAGGATCCTTGAACGAATGGAACACGAACTCTTCCTGCAAGCAGCTTGCCAGACAATTCCTTTGGCAGCCATTCAATAGCTAACCTCAATGGTAAAAATTGGAATTGAGCTACAATGGAAGTGGAAGAACACTGTGTAAAGAAGTGGAGGGGGTGTTCATTCTTACTGTGACGACTGGAGTAGGATTAAAGTAGACAGAGTCGTTCAGTCTTTAAGGATAAAGAAACATTCCAAACAGGGCCAACACCTGAGCTACGGCATAGATCAGTGAGCCTGCAAAGCAGAACAGAAATAGGAACTAAGTAAAATATTGCTGGTTATGTTTATGTTGCCAGGGTGACCTTTTCATAGGAGACTGTCTGTCCAGGGCTGAGCTAGCAGGGCCTCTGACCTACCTTCCCGAGTTCTGCTGCCTACTGAGCCCCAAAGAATTCTGGAGCAACTAAAGCTCCCCAGCTGCACAAAGTTACCTGATTTTGTGTTTTGTGAGTCCTTTGACCTTCTCTAGTTTTGATTTCCTCATGGGGTTTGCAGTGTGGTTATCAGCAAATTATATAAAGTATCTATCACAGTGCCAGGTTCATAACTGTTTATAAAAATGAAGGAGCACTTAGCCATGGTGTATTCAAAGTGCCTTTTGGATACACTGATGGAGTTATCCAAGGTCTGGAGCTCATGAGTAGTTAGGGATTAAAGACTTTGGAATCAATGCATGCAGGTGATATTTGAAGGGATGGATAAAATCTCACAGAAAAATAATTTTGAGAACTGGGAGCTGCAGTCTAACAGCATAGCCTTGCAGATAGGCAATGCTTATAATGTCCACATATGGCACCGCACAGGCACTGACATACGGAAATGGAAAGTGCAGTTACCAAAAAATTTTAAAAAAAAGAATACAGGATGAAGAAAATTAAAATGTGTCATATTTGTATCATGCAGAGATAATCACTTTTAATATTTTGATCTATTTCTGCTCACATAACTACAAAGTAAAGGCCAAACCACACTAACACTCTGGTTCTTTCTAACTGCTTTTTTCCTGGAGATTAAGGCTCAGTAGAAAAGTAGTCTATTTCCAGACAACTGTTTAATCACACGCATATAATAATATTCTTGGCTATACATATTTCTAAGTTATTGCCCCTTCCAAGCTGCCAAGTCAATACCACCTATTTTAGGTAGTCAGCATTTTTATTTCCAGTGGCGATTTTTGTATTAGTTATGGCATTATATTAGCAGCACCTGTGACAAGTGACTCTTGAGGTTCAGTGGCACAACACAGATGTAAATGTAAGTGTCCCTAGTGCTAAAGTGTTGTTGTTTTGTTTTTCCATGTGTAACTCAGAGACCCAGGCTGCTTGGATGCTAAGGCTCCACCAGTTCCTGGGGCCTCATCACCTTCTGCAACCTGTTGGCCAAGAGAGGGACACAGAGTGCGCAGGACGCACAGTTGCTGCTGTAAAATCTTGACCAGATGATGCATATCACTTTTGCTCCCATTCTACCCTACAAGTCAACCACATGGTCCTTCCTAATCACAGGAGAGGCCAAGACGTTGGGTCCAGCAATGCTCCAGGGAGAAGAGAATGCATACAAGTTGGTGAGCAGATGATGTCTTTGCAGGTGCCAAGCTTATTTTACAGATGAGAAGATGGAAGTTCAAAGAGATGATGAAGCTTGTCAAAGACAATATAATTGATCAGCAATGTAGAACCGAGACTCGAACCCATATATATGTGTGTGTGTGTTTGTGTGCATAAGTTAGCTTCTACATGAAAAATACAAATCAGAAGAAGCTAGCAAGATGGTTAGTATTCTAGGAGCACCAAATCTGCCAGAGTTAGCAGAAAATATATAAGCAACCAATGAAATTTGAATTTCAGAGAAATAATAAAAATTTTAGTATAGGTACGTCCCATGAAATATTGTACCTGGAAAGCCTGCATAAAAGGGTTGTTTGGAAAATTAAAAATAAGACAACTACATGAGGGACTGTACCTAACAAATGCAAACATTGTAACTTAGTTGTTTGTACCCTAACATTAACCTGAAATAATAAATAAATAAGTAAATATGGAGAAAAATAATTAAAAATAGTTAGCAAGTATGAGGAGTACAGGCCGTTGGTTTGTGCAAACAGTGTTTAAATATAGTTCACATAATATGCAAGGTATGATAAGGCCTGAAAATTACAAGAATGCTCTGTTAGGCTCAGTTCCAGACAGGGTTGCCAATGAATCAGAACTGCCCTTCCACTGAGTTTCTTGTCTCCAAAAGTGCAGACTGAGTCCTCTCTGGGCATCTAGCTGATGACTCCTGTGTTTTGTTTTGTTTTGTTTCTGTAGCATCTGCACTTAACAACCTTCTATGTAAAGTGATATTCTGAAAAATTGCTGTGGGTATTGAATGTGGCATTGGTGAAATACAAATACACAATTACTCTAAAATACACTAACATAAAAAATAAGCTATTGCTATTATTTAAAATAGAAATTAAATATTTAAAATCTCTAAAATGTGAGAGTTATCACATAATAACTGAGTAGACTTAACAACTGTTTTGCTTTCAGCCTTTCCTGAAGTATTTTCTCACTGTCTTAGTTCATTCAGGCTGCTGTAACAAAATACCACAGACTGGGAGATTTGCAAACAATAGAAGTGAATTGCTTACAGTTCTAGAGGTGAGGAAGTTCAAGACCAAGGTGTCAGCAGATTTGGCATCTTGTAAGGGCTCATTCTCTGCCCCAAAGATGGTGCCTTTTTGTGCAGAAGCCAAAAGGACCACACAGGCTACTTCCAGCCTTTTTATAAGGGCACTAATCTCATTCATAAGGGAAGAAGCCTCATGACCACCCAAATGCCCCACCTCTTAATACAATTGCATTGGGGATTAAGTTTCAACTTCATTTTGGAGGGACACACATGTTCAGACCATTGCACTTGCCATTTCTGGTCTAGATGCCATTAGTTTTTCCAACTTCTGTGTCTATTATATGTAGTGTAATACTTAGGATAATCTGACGAGTACTATTTGCCACATGCTGCAGATCATATCACAGAGGTCCAGACAGATGTTCCAAAAGACGTATTTCTCATCAGATGGGGCTTTTGTAAGGCTTTGAATCCTAATCCACCTGTTTCCATCAAGGTAATTAAAACTGTTCTACTCTCCTGGTCATCCTATCAATGTTTTCTCAACATGAGACCCAAATAAACAAAAGTCATAGCTGGATATTATATAATTTTAGATCAAAGCCTTTAGATAAGAAAGATGATGGCCTAACCCTCCATCTGTTGAAGCCTCTGTGTCCATGGTGAATGTGTGCAGATTCAGTGAGAAAACCAAGCCCTTACTCTTCTCTTCCTCCTGATCCCCCAAACAAGAGTCACTCAAATGTGATACTCATCTGTAAGCTAAAGATGGTTGATGAGTATTTTATTTTGGCTTTTGGGGGGTTTGTTCTTAAATAAAGGCAAGTAATACACTGTCAAATCCCCAGCAGATGTAATCTTTGGCAGTGGCATAAAACAGGCCTTCATCTTTCCATTAGCGCTGATTAGGCAATGATTCCCAGTCATCAGTAAGTATTCTATTAAGCACTAATGATCTCTAATAATTTACTCAGTATGTTTTCCAGTATTTGTAAAATCCACATGAGTTTTCTATTCCAAAACCACTGGAATAACACATCCTTTTGTTAACAACAGTGTAGAAGTGGTGGGGCGGGAAGGTGTATGTGAAGAGATCATAAGAGGTGGGAGCGTGCACAGGACCAGAGAATGTGCCAGAATAAGCCCTTACTGATCACAGGTGAAAATTCGATCAGAAAACATGTTTCATAACCTAAATATTAATCTTGGGGAAAAAATAAAGAGAAAGCTGAACTTTAAGTTCGAAAGCACTCTATTCCTCTAGAGATATTACAATGACATTTGAGTTAGTTTCATCAATTTAATAAACTGACTCAATCAAAATTTAACTGAATCTTGATTCTTTAATCAACCATTTTTTAATTTTTTTCAGCTTTATCCAGTTGTAGTTGAAAAATTAAAATTGTATATATTCATTGTGCAATGGGGTGTGTTAATGTATGTATACACTGTGAAATGGTTACCCCAACCAAGCTAATTGTCAAGCCATTTAATCCCATAACTATCTTTTTGTGTTCATGTATGTGGTGAGGTTATTGAAATTCTACTCTCTTCATAATTTTCAAGTACTCAGCATGTTATTATTAACTATAGTCACCATTCTGTACAATAGATGTTCAGAACTTACTCAGACTAATATTTTTGACAAGTAGAGCATTCTTTTAGAAACAATTTAAGAAACACCTCAGACTTCCCTAACTTTGACCAGAATAACCCATTTCTTTTTATTGGGAAAGTTGCTTAAAGCAGTTACCACTGTTAACCTCTGGCACCTGTATTTTAATTCTTATTTCCTGTTACTAATTATTTTCTCATGTGTAATGTTTCCCATATATTATTAGCAAGAGGTTAAATTGATTGTTAAGTGAAAGAATTCTGAGCAAAAATAGAAAGTGATTATCCAACTGTTAATGTCTAAAACACTGTGGCCACTTTAATTAATTCTTTTGCCAAACACTCAGACAGGAATCTTCATCAGTGATTTTAGGAACTTGTTTCTGGATTCATTGAGTATTCCTTTTTAAGAGTTTCCAAGCACTTGAGAGCTTTTCAGAGACTCTGAAGTACAGAGGGAAAAGGACATGTTTTGGCATCAGGTGGATTTGAGTTCAAATCCCAGCTCAGCCTCCAGATGGCTAAGTGGTATTGGAAAAACTAACATCTTTCCTCCTCCCTTGTATCACTTGATGAATGAATGTCATGTGAAGGGTAAAGTCAATGTATATAAAGAACCCAGGGAAGTATCTGACATGTAGGAACCTCTTGGTAAACTTAATAAAAGTTTCATATGGTATTTCAGCAGCTATAAAGCAATTTATGTACTATTTCTCCTATGTATCATTAATTTGCATAACCATTACAGTATTACCAGGGCAGGCAGCATCAGAAAACTGTAATTAAGATACTAGAAATAAATAATAAAGAAAGATAAAATGAAATCAAAATAAAACTTTTAATACAATTAGAATGCTAAGTTTTTTGCTGAACTCAAGGCTACTAAAGTAGCATCTGTTGACCTGATTACACTAGACCCAGGAGATGCAATAATCCCAAGAGGAAAATGAGAAAATTTATTGGATTACTCAAGGGGAAAATGAGAAAATTTATTGGATTATCAAAAGCTGGGATCTGAACCAGAGACCTACTATCCCAAGTCAGTACTCCAGATGGCTGAAGCTTGACAGAAATGACGGGCTGGACAACACCTACCCACCATCAAAAACAGACAACTCTGGAATATTTTTATCTTTGATTCATGTGCTAAAAGAAGAAAGGGGCTCTTCTAATTATTCATGACCATAGAAAATATTATGGTGTATAGAGGACAGATAATGGTCAGAGGTAAAATATTCTAAAGTCTTGGTATTTGAGAGGATGACAGAAAGATTAATTAACTATATATTGTAAGGGAGGTGTGCCATTTACTATTACCATTTTAATAGTAACTGCCAGAAGAATAAAAATAGAGGTTATAACTTCAAAATTAGGAGAAAAGTAAAAACAGGTTTTAAAAATCTTTAATCAATTAAGGAAAAATGATCAAAATGGATGAGCAAGCAGGACATATAGAAAGCAAAATCTAGAATTGCAGATACAAATTTTATTTCATAAGTAATCACAGACATAAGGTAACTGAGTTTGCACTTACAAGACAGAAATTACAAAGTGAACTTGTTTGTAAAAATCATACAAAAAAGTAATTGATACCACGGTAACAAAAATTTTAATATAATGTGGAAGATGAAGTAAAGGAATTCTCGCAAAATATAAAATAGAGATATAAAAAAATAAGACTAGGCACAGTGGCTCATGCCTGTAATCCCAGCACTCTGGGAGGCCAATGTGGCGGCAAGATCTGTTGAGCTCAGGGGTTTGAGGTTACCGCAAGCTATGATGCCACTGCACCCAGGGCGACAGAGGTAACACTCTCTCAAAAAACTATTTAAAAAGCAAACAAACAAAAACCCCAAGAAAATAATAGAAGAAATAAAGAAAAGTTTTACAACTAGAGGATCAGTTTGATCAGTTTGGAAAGCCCAATGTCCAAATAAAATAAGAAAAATTCCACAAAGGGATAGAATAAAGAAAACAGAGACAGAAATATCAAAGCATGGTTTACAGCAACTTCATTAAACTACAAATGAAAAATGAAATATTCTAAATATTTAAAAAATAAAATTCAAAACCAAAGAAGAGATCACAAGAAAAATTCAAAAATAATTTGAACTGAATGATGAAAACACAACATATCAAAAACTGTGGGATATTAGGAAAGAAGTAACAGATAAATGGATAAAGTTTCTACCATAAATGAAAGAGAGTGGGGAAGAAAGTAAATTGAATCTCTAAAAAGTAGACGAATGTAAATAATATCTTCAAGAGCAGAAATAAATGAAATAGAAAACAAAAATCAAGAGAGAAAATCAATGTAGCAGGGACAGCTGCTGTGGCTCAGTGGGTAGGGTGCAGGCCCCATATACTGAGGGTGGAGAGTTCAAACCCAGCCCCGGCGAAACTGCAACAAAAAGTAGCAGGGCGTTGTGGCGGGCACCTGTAGTCCCAACTACTTGGGAGGCTAAGGCAAGAAAATTGCCTAAGCCCGGGATTTGGAGGTTGCTGTGAGCTGTGTAATGCCATGGCACTCTACCTACTGAGGGTGAGAAGGTGAGACTCTATCTCAAGAAAAAGAAAGAAAAGAAGGAAGGAAGGAAGGAAGGAAGGAAGGAAGGAAGGAAGGAAGGAAGGAAGGAAGGAAGGAAGGGCAATGTAGCAAAGCATATTCTTTCAAGTGACCAATGTAATTAATACAGTGCTTACCAAACAGGTGAGACAAAGCTAGAGAAGACACACATTAGCGATATAAAAGATGGGAGAGGGCACAGTGTAGGATTTGTTCTGAAATAGCAAATGGGTCTATGGAACAGAGGAGAAAGCTCAGGAACATACCCTGCTTATACTATAATGAATACTGGTAGATGATGGGCTTACTGTAGAAAATCAGTGAGGAAGGTGAAATGGTTCACTGATGGTATTGCAGCAATGGGTAGCCAGGGCTAATGCCTTATCCATAACCCCTCAGTCAAAATCATTGAGATGCACACATCCTGAGCCCCAACTGCATAAGGACTATTTTGGGAGCAGAGCCCATTTTCTCTTGCCAATGGCAATCCAGAAAGAGTAGAAATAATTCCCCCTCAAACAATGACTAATGTGACTTGGTATGTAAATGTTCTGCCTCCCTCACCACTCGAGTGGATAAATCTGAGATTCTATTTCTGCACTGACTCCCACAGTTCCCGGTGGGATTAGTCTCTGATTCTTCTCTGTGGTAACTAACTTGATAACATAATTTTTATTGGCTGTTTTCCCTTCCTGCTCTTTTCCCTAATGAGTTTTATAAATAAAGTACTTTTTCTTCAATCATTTTCTTATGGTCTTTGAGGAAAAGGGGCAACAAAGATAGTTATCCTATGTTTTAAAAATGAAGAAGGGAAGGAAGGAAAGATAGAAAAAGATTCTCAATCAAGAATTCTATGTATATTAAAACTATCCTTCAAAAACAAAGGAAAAAGTAAAGTAATCACAGTCAAATAAAACTGAAATAACTTGTCACTAGAACTAAAGCAAATCCTTCAGGATTAAATAGAAGTACCCAGAATCCCCATACAGAAGAAAAGAACAAATTGTAAAGGTAAGCATATAGATAAATATAAACAAAAATATAAAGGCACCCTTGAGTTTGTACTCATTTTTTTTCCTATCTCATTTAAAAGAAAACTATAAAAAGTAGTAATTATGAAAGCATATTGATGGGGCAATAATATTCAATGTTGTAAATTTTATGACAATAATTGTGCAAAAGAGAAGGTAGGAGGTAGAGGCATGTTGGAGCTATGTTTTATATATTAGTGAAATTAGCTTTGTTTAAGTCAAGATGTCAATAGCATCACCAGGATAACTAATAAAAAAATTTCTTTAAAGATGAAAATAAATGACAAGAAAATTGAAACAGTATACTAGGTAATATCTATGTAACACAAAATAAAGTAATAATAAAAGAATAAAGAAATAAAAAGGATAAATAACTTATCAAAAACAAATAGTAAAGTGACAGGTGTAAATCCTGCCTTAGGAGTACTTTCATTAAATCTAAAGGGACTAAAAACTGCAATCAAATGTCAGAGACTGACGGAATGGATTTACACAAAAAGCTATCTATAAGAAACACACATTGAACTTAAGGATGTGAATAAATTAAAATTAAAACAATAGAAGGAGACATCCAAAGAGTAATTCAGAAGAGAGCTGGAGTACCTATGGCTGTGTCAGAATAAAATAGACTTTGAGTCAAAAATTGTTACTACAGAAAAAGAAGAATATTTTAAAACAATAAGAGAATCAACTCATCAATAAGACACAGCAATTACATACACATCTAAAAATAGAACCCAAAACGACACAAAATGAACAGAATTAAAGAGAGAAATAAGACAGTTCATCAGTAATAGAGATTTCAATACTAAACTTTCAATAATTTATAGAAAGCTAGGATGAGCATCAACAATGAAATATAAACTTGAACAGCATTACAAACCAGCTGTGCTTAAAAGACATCAGTAGACCTGTCCACTCAAAGCAGCATAAAATACATTCTTCTCAACTGCACAGGGAACATTTTCCATGATAAAGCATATGTTGGTCCACAAAAAAAAAAAAAAAAATTCTCAATAAATTCATGTTTTTTAACCACAATGAGAAATTAGAAATCAATAACAGAAAGAAATTTAGGAAATCCGCAAATGTATGGAAATCAAACAACACACTCCAAATAACCAATGAGTCAAGGAATAAAACATGAGGGAAATAAGAAAATACGTTGAGATGAAGAAAAATATAGACACAGAACACTAAAACTTGTGCAGAGAAAACAGTATTTAGAGGGAAATTCATAGCTGTAAATTCATGTTTTCCCACAATATGCAGCAAAAGAAACAGGTAAACTTCCTTAGTAAGAATACAAGTTGAAAGAAGAGAAAATTGTAATAACTAATACATTTAAAGATCTCCCACACTAAAATCTAGCACTTTCTTTCTGGGCATTTACCCTAGAAACAGTACTAGACATACACTCAAAAAAAGATGAGTACATAAACACTTAGATCAGCATTGGTTTTAATACCAAAAATTCATAAATATCATATGTTTATATCCAAAGATGAGGAGATATATTGGAAAGAGTGACTTGAACAGCCATATGGTCTACCTCACACTCAAAGATCTCACAGAAAAATGTGACTCAACTTTGTTCAGAAAATGATCTAACTCAAGAAGCCCACCTCTTCTTTTTTTCCCTGCATCCGTGCCTCTAAAAAGAGAAGGTTTATCATTGTTGTGCAATGCTGGTTGCATGCTGGTTGCTGCCATCCAACATGGATTCCTGCTAAAACTGGATTCTCCAGGACAGAGAAGGCAACTCGACTTCATCCTGTTGGAATTGAAGGCTCAAGGAGGTCAAGGAGATTGTTCCGGCCTCAACGCTCCTGGTCTCTTCATTCTTCTGCTCATTCTGCCCTAAGAGAAGGTAGTAAGTTACCAGATTGCTGTTTGAAAAGTGAAAAAAAGGCATTCAGATTCTTTCTATTTCCCCTTTATCTTGGGAAGGAGAAGACTCAAAGACACAGATTTCTTCATCACTGTTAGTCCAGCACTTGACAAACGCCTTGGTCCAATGCTGCCCATGAATAAGTCTCACTAGTATTTTGGCATTTACTGCCAGAAAGCACATTTGCCATTCTAGGCTATAATGCTGGTGATGGTGATGTTTTACTCACCATCTGACAATCCTCTGCCTTATTTAACATGAGACTCAGAACCCTAAAGGGGAAGAGGACTGATTTTTATTGGGACCCCTCAAAGACACCAACAACAGTTGTCATAATATTTATTGAGGATTTTCTACATTCCAGACATCATTCTAAGGTCTTTGTATATATTATCTCCTAGGATCGTTCCAACAGTCCTAGGTGGCAGATATATTGTTATACAACCTTTAAAGATGAGTTAGGCACTGAGCTGTTCGATGTGAGAAACTAGCCTTTGGTCACACAGTTAAGGAGAAATAAAACTGGCATCCAAAGTGTTAAAGTTAAAATAAAAAAAACCACAATCTTAACACTACGTTGTAATATTATTTTGCTACTAAAGAGAAAATTTATAAAATGAGTATCAATTTACTTGATACTAAAAATTTCATGAGTTACTCAAAATGAAGTAGCTCTTGTTATATATGTGTTAAGCTAAACACTCTGAGTGTGTGTGTGTGTGTAGACATATAATTAAATTCTGTTCCTTTGAGATACAGTAAAAGAATCAGTAGCCCAATAATTTTTTTAAAATTTCAGAATATTACAGTGGTACACATATTTTGGTTATATAATTTGCTTTTGTAAATTTTAAGTCAAAGTTGTAAGTGTACCCTTCACCTAACATGTGTGCATTGTACCACTTAGGTGTGAATTTACCTTACCTCTCATCCCCCCTCCTACCAACTTGTTTTCTGTTAAGTTTTACTTTTATATGTGCACATAACTATTGATCAACTAGTTTCTATTGAGTGTTGAATCTATGTGGTGTTTGTTTTTCCATCCTTCCAATACTTCACTTAGAAGAATGGTCTCCAATTCCACTCATGTTGTTACAAAAGATACTAGATCACCATTTTTTATGGCTGAGTAGTACTCCATGGTGCTACTATTATTAATCCATTCATGCACTGATGGGCTCTTGGGTTGTTTTCACAACTTTGAGATTGTAAATTGTGCTGCTGTAAACATTCAATTACAAGTGTCTTTCTTATAAAATGTCTTCTTTTTCTAGTACTGGTATTGCAGGATGAATAGGTAGGTCTGTTTACAGTTCTACTGTTTATAGTAGTATGAAAGTGTCTCCATACTACTTTCCTCAGAGGTTATACTATTTTTCAGTATATCCAACAGTAATGATTATTCCATTCCTTTCTCTCCACATCTATGCCAGCATCTTTGGTTTCGGGCTTTTTGATATGAGCCATTCTCACTAGGTGATATCTCACTGTGGTTTTGATTTTTATTTCTCTGATGATTAGAGATGATTTTGAGAATGTTTCATGTGTTTGTTGGCCATTAGAATATCTTCATTTGAAAACTCTCCGTTCATGTATAAACAACCCCACTTTTTAATGGGGTTGTTTGAAACTATAAGAATTATAGAAGAAAGTGTTATAAAAACTCTTATAGATAGTGGCCTAGGGAAATGATTTATGAAGAAGACCCTAAAGCAATCATAGCAACAACAAAAATAAACATAGGGAACCTGACCACACAATCTTTGGAGTAAATAGACAACCTACAGAATGGGAAAAAATATTTGCATGCTGTACATCTGAAAATAGGCTGCCAACCAGATCTAAAAAGAACTCAAACAAATTACAAATTAGCAAGAAAAATATCAAACAACCCCAATGAAGAGTAGCAGAATACATTCAATCACAGTTTTATCAAAAATCAAGTGCCAATCCTAAAAATAGGGGATGTCATCTAGACTCAATATTTTATTCAACCTCCTAAAATATTTTACTCTAAATAAAGTTTCATATATACTATAATTAATTCATATAAGGCCTATATGCCAAGACTAAAGGTAATGCAATATAAAGTATACATTTGAGTTGTGAGAAATAGTATGGTTCCCATGAACTAAGAATTTTACTTCTTAAATCAATGAATATTTGATTATGTCATCTATATATACTAGTACTTCCAAGGAATGATTTATGGGCTTCAAGTAGATCTTTGAAGGTACATGGGTGAGATCAAGTTGTGACACAGAAAAACGAGAGGCAGGGCTTATCCTGTGTCACCCAAGGACTGGGTTTCGGGAAGAAGAGGACATGAACATCTAATCCTCAGGGCAGTTTTGTCCTCAAGAGGGAATGGCCCTAAATTTCCAACAAACAATCATTTCCATCCTCACACTGTAACTCCAACTATATTACTAGCAAAGTATAAAGACATGGGAAAGTTATTTTCAGACGGATTAGACTAAGACTGTTTATTCATGAGGCACCTTTTCTGAGTGAATTACTTGAATCTGGGTGCCATCAAAATGAATGAAGGTGAAAAACTAAAGCAAAGAAAAACACGTAATGGAAGAAAACTCAGGAGTTGCAGGGAACTGAATCCCGTTAAGTTTGATTGTACTGTAAGCTTGGAAGACAACCAAAGTTAGAACAGGAAGTGAATGGGCTCCAAGAGCAATGTCTTCAAGATGAGGCTGGAACAGAATCCAAGGAATAAATAGAATGACTAAGAGGCTGGATGAGATTAGTGATTTAGTGGCCCAGTGAGGAAAACACGTACCCCAGCCCTCACCAAGAGAAAAAAGAGCTGACAAGATAGTCTAAGAAAAATAAAACATTAGCAACAACAACAAAAATATATGAGAGTCACAACCCCAATATGAAGCAAACTAAAATTTGGTGTGGTTTTCAGCCATTGATTAACTTTAAGTAAAAAGAAACCCTTTTCCTTGAAGGATGGACATGTTCTCTGTAAAGTCACACAGATCTTATTAACATGAGACCCATAGAAAAATGAAGTCAGCACAACCTGCAACTTTGCAGTGAATACTATTTCAGAGTCATAAGTATATAAATAGCACTTACTCATTTTTCATTTTCTTTTTTTTTTAATTTATTGTTGGGGATTCATTGAGGGTACAAGAAACCAGATGATACTGATTGCATTTGATAAGTAAAGTCCCTTTTACATTTTTCATTTTCATTAGAAAAAAAGTGGACAAAATCTGAAAGATAAATAATTGTTCAGATTATTTGAATACAGGTTGAGAAGTAAAACAGAGTAAGGAAAAGGAGAGAGAAATATAAGGATAAATAGACTTTTGTGGAAAGTCAGTGGAAAATCAAGACCGTTATCTAGTCTCTTTTTATATTATATCATAATATTTTTCCATTCTTTTTATTTTTTATAATTTTCAGAAAAATGGTTAATTAAAATTTTGCATATTTTTAAGGTACAGTACATACTTTTACAAGTATTAGAGTGAATAAAAAACTTGGACAATTCCACAAGCAAAAATTCATGAGCATTATCTGGAATAAAACCCAATACAAATACCAGAAAAAAATTAGAAAAGAACTGAGGGCCATGTGTGTTCCTGATATCCTCAACTTTCCTGGGACAAATTTAGTGGAGTGTACATGAGGCAGATCACTCAAGAATGAGAAATACGAAAGTGACCCTCGGGAAAACTGAGACCAGAAATCATTTTCAAACTTTTCCCATAGTGCATGGAATTTAGGGTAAGTAAAGAAAGCGACTAAAGCTTTACATTGTAAGTTTATTCACACTTATATTTAAAAAGTAAAGTTTTATAAATGAAAAAAGAAGACTCTATCAATATTATCAAATGCTTGGAGTGTTCATCCCACAATACTAATATGAAACCAGTAGATAATCTAAATACATGCCCACATAAGAGAAAAACTTAATTCAATTCAAGTTGGGGGGAGACCGAGGGCAGGGAGAGAGGGAAGAGGGGAAGGGATTTGTGTGCTTCCACTTATGGGCACAATATGAGGGTGGATGGCACACCTTTTGGGGTGCAGAACCCAACTAGGGGAGGGACTGTCCTTAACAAATGCAAATATTGTTACCTAGTTGTTTCTACCCTCACATTGACCTGAAATTTAAAAAAATATATATATTACCAAATGCTGTAAAGAGCTCAAATAATAAAAATAGCCCGTGGATTTGATAAATAGAATGTGAGATAACAAGGCCTAATGCCTGAGTGAAAGAAGGAAGCTATTGATTTAGATTCCTCAGGTCATTACGTCTTTGCAAAGGAGATAACACACTTCCAGTCTTTCATTTCCCCTTGCGGGAACTTCTTCAGTCTGTGATGTCATCCTTCAACATTTGAAACTGAGATGAAATGATACACAGTCTATGCAGTAAAGAATGGGAAACAACATGTTGTGTAACGTAACCTTTTTCTGAACTTCTATTGAATAAATAGACTACTGAAGCAACCTAGGTTAGCCCCCAAATTTTGAAGACCTATACATTATGGCACACTCATTCCAATCATATACATTACATTTGTATATACTATACACACACACACACACACACACACACACACATATGTATATTCAAATCACATGAGTATTGCATATTCTATCAAGCAACAAAATGCAAAAATGCACAAAGTTAATAAACTCCCCATTTTCATTCTCATTCCCCTTTATTAGCTGCTGTTAAACTCCCAAAGCTGGGATTACTAGGAATACAAAGGGTTTTTGTAGTTTTAATACTAGATTATTCCAAATTTAGTTTTAAAGGAGATACACTAAGTTACACTCTCACCAGTATAAGAGTGCCCAGAATCATATATCCTTTCTATAGTTTTTATCAGTGTGAGGGTTAAAAAATAGCATATTGTTTTTCTAATGTGTATTTAGCTGCCTGAAGTGAGAATGACTAGCAAGCTACACATTCACTGGCCATTTGTCCTTTCTCTCCCATAAAATGCTTAAATACTTTGCCCATTTTTCTATCAGCTTTCAGGAGTAACGTTTTAATTGTCATCTGCGTTGCAAGTATTTTCCCTGTCATTTGTCTTTGACTTTTAAATGTTTTTTATAAACTTGACATACATGTTTGTTCATTTTTTAAATCAATATTTTTCTCCAATTTTAAACATGCATCTGAATGAATATAAACTTGGACACGTCCAAAAAGATTCAAGGGAATCATCTCCAAAGGTGCCCAAGGTGTTCATGGAGCCAATTCACAGCAGCAAGTTCACAACAGCCACCAGGAGTTGACCTCATCACTTTGTGCAGCAGTAGAATCAGCTGTCTCCTGGTCCACGGCCTTCAGGGACTTGGGAGGCCCAAGGAGTCTCGTGGAGCCTACAGAGCACTCATTCGAGAGTCTTAAATAACTCATAGCCAAAGTATAATCCCCCAATTTATTCATTCCACACACTGTATCTTCTTTTTGTATCAAAAACAAGCATGATAAACAGAATGAACATGACCTTGTCTTTAAACGTCACCTTAAAAACTGGGAATTATTTCACAGTATGTTGTAGAAAAACAATCCCTGAATAATGGCATACTTTTGTACTGTATTTATAAACTACTTTCAGGAAAGACTTGTTCAATCTTCCAGAAATAGCAATGTTTTTCATCGCCTCCAATTCTCAAATTTAGAAACTGATTTACAGAGATGAAAAGTGGCACACTCCAAATAAATAAAGTGGTCAGGATGGTCTAGGACCCAGCCACAGGCCGCCTTTCAGACACTGAAAGAAAAGGAAAATAAGTAAGCACCTCTAGTAAGCTCTACATTTTTTGAAGATGTACAATCCTAAACACACCTGCTAGGGGGTTGGGATTACATTTCTTCCCCTTTGTTTCCTCTTTCTATACAGACTTCTGTCCTCAAAGCTCACTTCACCATGGCTTTCCTTAATGTTTGGTTATAGACACCAAAGTATTAGCAGATCTGGTTAACAGATACTTTGAGTGCGATTAGCTTCCACAAAAACACGGTGACTTTTCCTCATTAGGTTTACTGTTTTACCTGGTGCTGGTCTCCCCTGGTCTGAAACATGTTTAATGAAGACAGAGCCCTAGTCTCTCAAAATGAGGAAAAGTTCCTTAGGGAAAAAAGAAACTACTCAAAGTCAAATACTATAGTGTATCACTACGTTCTTTGTTCAAGTTTGCTTCAACAGAGACCCCCAAAAGGATGAACCACGCAGTTGGGGAAAGTACAACTCTTTGAGTAGGTACAGAAGGGAGACGGATGGAACCCTGGCTCCGCCTATGGACCAGTAGCATATACGCCTTGAACTCAGATGAATATAGAAGAATCTCTGCTCTGTGCTGATTTGTTACTTTCTTCCAGATTCTATGCTTTATGTGGATTATCCGATTAAATATCCACACAACCCTGGGCTTCCAGGGCACATTTATGGAGCCATTTGAGAACTGAGAACAGCAAAGCACACGGTGACTGTCACGGGGCCACTTGCGCTGCACAGGGTCTTTGTACATAATAAAGCTCTGACCAACATCGTAGTGCTATGAAGACTGAGGCAGAACAGAACAGGCACTGATCGGAGAGTCTGCTAGAGCAAAATTCAAAGGAAATTAGACTCTACCATGGAAATGTGATCTTTACCTAACCAGAGTTAAAACTTTGTAGTTGTAGGTGAAGATGAGTTTTTAAACAAAAAAGAAATATATATATGCAGTTGAGGTAAGCGACTTATTATACAAGACACAATCATTTTGGAAAGAAAAGTATTATTTTTAACACATTTCCCCATGTGATACGGCTCCAGATTGCAAGATGACTTTTCCGTATTGGAGTTCACTCAAATCTCATCTTGGGTACAATGTGCTTACAGATCCAATTCTAAAAATATCTCTTTGTATTTTGGAACTTAGTCTACAAAGTGGGGGGAAGAGGTGCGAGTGTGGCATTCTCTTGCTGCTCCCAGGTGAGTTGCTTCAAAGCGTATAATTTTTGCCTCTATCCGCCTCTATTCTCCCTATCATGCCAAATACTAGCGTCTCTATTAGGTCAAACATAGAAGTTTTGAAAGGATCTGGGAAATTACTTGAGTTTAGATTGTTCCTGGATCACACTCATTGCAGCATCCTTTTTCCATATCTGTTAAAAGCCTAGAGAGTTTTACTCCTATATTCTGACACTCTTGTAACTTTTATTTTGTTTTGTTTTGTCTTGTTCTTGACTGACGTGTACAACATAAGATCCTAAACTTACCAGAAGACTGAGGAAAGCCCCACTGGAATCAAAGGGCGACCATGACACAGCCACATGGCCTTTTATGAAGCCAGCCTACCTGGAGGTTTCAGGGCCTCTGTAAATGTCTTTTCCTCTCAGGATACTCTTGGTGTATTTCACAATGATTTGAGCAGAAATGCAAATCTAGGGCAGAAAATGGAGATGCCGTGTAAATAAAACCACATTTCCCTGTCCCTCAGATATCTTTATTTTGAAGAAAGTGGAAAACAAATCAAATCCAACACATTTCGACCAAAGTGTACCAACTCGTGAGTTATAGGAAGTCTATATTAGACTGATTGTCTTTAGTGGACTTATTTTGCATAAGAAGCATATTCTATGATGATAGCAAATTGGTTTTAGTCTAATCCTGGCAGCAGGGAGAAGGAAGCCCTATTCACCTGCCCACAACCTCTATTTATTTGTTTATTTATTTATTTTTATTAAATCATAGCTGTGTACATTAATGCGATCATGGGGTATCATACACTGGTTTTATAGACCATTTGATACATTTTCATCACACTGGTTAACATAGCCTTCCTGGAATTTTCTTAGTTATTGTGTTAAGACATTTACATTCTACATTTACTAAGTTTCACATACACCCTTATAAGATGCACCATAGGTGTAGTCTCACCAATCACCCTCCCTCCACCCATCATCCCCCTTCCCTCCCTTCCCTCTTTCCCTTCCCCATATTCTTAGGTGATAACTGGGTTATAGCTTTCATATGAAAGCCATAAATTAGTTTCATAGTAGGGCTGAGTACATTGGATACTTTTTCTCCCATTCTTGAGATAATTTAATAAGAATTATATTTTCAAGCTACATAGATTTTAAATTGTAAGAGTTAATGTCTCCATCTTTATTTAAGGCTTAATATTATTCCTTTGTTTACTTATTATTTCTAAAATTACTATGAAGTTAAAAAGCACTAATTGATTCCGAAATTTAGTAATTTCATTTATATTCTAGCTTTAAAAATGTGTATGATTGCTTTATATTTAAATTTTCAGTCAATTGG